>JAFVLL020042451.1:0-14472 GCA_021397915.2 Tor tambroides | reverse complement strand
CTTACACCAGCCAGTTCCTCAGCCCTATCTTCGCTGCATGGTGCCTGTCAGTCCCTCAGCTCACCCTCAGTCAGCGCCATCTGGGAGCTCTGATCTGCCTCAGGACTCCCAGTCTCCAGCTCCACCTAGGCGTGAGGATCCCCTGTCTCCGCATCCAGCCTCCGAGTCCTGGACTTTACCTGGGTATTTCGATCCATCGGCTCCGCCTTGGCTCCTAGCTCCCTCATCTCCACCGTGGCCCATCATCCCACTGGGCTCCCTCGTCCCTACGGCTCCGCCTTGGTCAGTCGTCGACCATCCGCCGCCTTGGGACTCCACTCCTATGGCTTCGCCTCGTCACTCAGTCTCTCTGGCTCTGTCCGGCTCCTACTTCTCTCCGGCTCCACCGGGGTTCTCTGTCGCTCCGGCTCCGCCACAGTATTCTGGATCCCCGCATCGGTCGCCTGAGCTGCCAGCTCCGCCTTGGCCCTCCGGATCATCGGTGTCACCCTGGCTCTGTGGCTCTCCATCTCCATCTTGGGCTCCTCTTCCACTGGCTCAGTCTCCGTCAGTCGGCCCCCTAGTGTTGCCAGCCCTATCTCCACCATGGCTCCTCCCACCGTCGACTCCACCATGGGCCGCTATCCTGGCTGGTCTCTGGTTCCCCATCTGGCTCCTCCTGCTCCTGGCTTCCCCTTGGCTCCTCCCACCCTCCACTCCCCCATGGACTTTTTTTGGAATCTTTGTTTCTGCCCCTCTCCTGCTCCACGTCCTCCTCCAGAACCCCTGCCCTCCCTCCTCAGTTGGACTCTATACGGCGCGAGGTCACGCCTTCCCAGAGGGGTGGGGGTGGGGGGGGCAATCTGTTACATGTCTGTGTGTTTTGGGTTTCTGCTGTGACCTAGTTTTCCCCAGTCTGTTTAATTAGTCATTCTGTTCACCTGGTGTCTTGTTAATTATCCCATTAGTTCCCTTTGTTTGGTTCATGTTTATAAGCCCTCAGTTCTACCTTAGTCTTCGTCCGTTCTCATCAATGTTAAGTTGGTTTCCGTGCCTGTTTTCATGGATTATTTTATTTAAAAGACTTTTCGTTGATCTCCTTCATCTTCGTGCAGTTTGTGTCACCAACGCATGACACGTATCTCCTTCTCTGCAATATCATACTTTCAAAATAGTTTGTAATGGTGTATTCTCTTTCTAGATTCTCCTCATCAACTGTCATCGGGTTGAAAGGTAATATTCTCTCTAAGGTTTTTTTGGAACAGTATTTATTTGTGAAAACTACAGAGATTAACTAAATTTAAAATGTAGGCTATTTTATCAGGTTTTTTCCATCAAACAGGACAGAATTCAATAATATATTGTAAATCAGCAATAAAACCTAAGATGAATGGTATTATAAATTAATCTTATCCTCAAATAACAGTAAAAAAATTCCCTATATTTCAGGTTAGTCCAGCTAAGGTGCATGTGCAATGTAGGGAAAAGTTTGACAAACACTTTATGCTTGTTTATGATATCTGTAGAGGAGACAAGAGGCCGTTTTTTTAAATGGATGTCAGTGGAGGAGAGGTTGAGGTACACTGAATAAACTACTTTTGACAGTAAAAAAGCCTATCACGTAATGAATTAAGAGCCAGTCATCTTCAGTCATTAAATAATTCTTTAGGAGAGAGCTGTATTTAGGGTCTACAATGGGGGGAAAAAAGCTGTTTTATAAGTCAATTCAAGGACAAATGTGACAGGTAGTTTTCAGTTTACTATTCATTTATTCTTATTGTATCCGCAAGCAGAGACTGACTGCTGTACAATTCAGAAAAGATCTTTCCAAGAACTGAAAAGCCTAGCTGTGCTCTGACAGAGTCCCTAACCTTCACATGTGAAAGCATGTCAACCTCTGTGCATGAAAATATCAGTTTATCAGCTTCTGAAGAGAGAACAGTTTTAGTCATGTGTACAAACATAAACGCAACCTTTAAAGAGTGCCTGACTCAGGAACTAAGACAAACAGCCGTGCTTGAGAGTGCAGATGCCTGAGGCGCAAGTGTGTCTTTAATACACCAAGACATGCTCTGAAAATTAATGAATCTTAACAAACCTTGACAAATCCCTAACGGGCAGTGATTTTTAACCTTACACAAATGACCTTGAATTGAATACTGTAACCTCACCTTTCCTCCTCTGCTGTCTCTGTTGTTTGTAGTCTGCTGGAAAGACACCTTATTAGTGGTGTTTGCTAAGGCAAGCATTACTATTTCTACCATTCTGAACTATATCTTGGTTTACATTTACTGTACATTACCTTTTTTTGCTTGCATTCATACAATTCAATTCATACATTGTAATTCATTCATGTTATTTCTGAATTAAATGTGTATATATACCGTATCTAAACTACCGTATTAATATTTATTATTCATGGCAAATAAATAAATATTCCTACTTATTTATTGTAATTTCTTAAAAAAAAAAAAAAGTTTTTAAATGTGTAAGAAAGGTGTAACACTTTTATATTTCAGTCTCACTTTATATTAGGTGGCCTTAACTACTATGTACTTATTTTTGATGCAAGTACAATGTACTTATTGTGGTCATATTGTATTTCAAAACACTTTTGCTGCAATTGAGGTAGGATATGGGTAAGGTTAGGGACAGATTTAGTGGAATGGGTAGGTTTAAGGGTTGGGCCAACAGTGTAATTATAAATGTAATTACAGAAATTAATTACAGATGTAATTACATGTGACCCTGGACCACAAAACCAGTCTTAAGTCGCTGAAAAATACATTGTATGGGTCAAAATTATTGATTTTTCTTTTATGCCAAAAATCATTAGGATCTAAGTAAAGATCATGTTCCATGAAGATATTTTGTAAATTTCCAACAGTAATATGTAGTAATATGCATCGCTAAGAACTTCATTTGGACAAATTTAAAGGCGATTTCCTCAATATTTAGATTTTTTTTGCACCCTCAGATTCCAGATTTTCAAATAGTTGTATCTCAGCCAAATATTGTCCTATCCTAACAAACCACACATCAATGGAAAGCTTATTTATTCAGCTTCCACATGCTGTATAAACCTCAATTTTGAAAAATTGACCCTTATGACTGGTTTTGTGGTCCAGGGTCACATATAGGTAGTTTTAAATACAATGTAAGAACATGTATGTACACAATAAGTGCATTCAAATGATTAATTTAAAAGTAAGTACATAGTAGTTAAGGCCACCTAATACAAAGTGGGATTTATTTATTTTTATAAATAAGCCTTATGACATTTTTAGGTTGTTATAATCCTGTAAAGCCTGCATATGTAATAATAGTCAGAATAGTCACTGACAGATGAACAAATAAACATTTCTCACAAGCCCAAAGATCATATTTGATACTCAAATTTTAACGTTTTTTTTCTCCCTAAAGATGACGTATGAACAATTAAGCAAACCTAAGTTTCTTCAGTTACTTTCATCTTGTAATATTACAATATACAAGTTACTTTTATGCTTACTTTATGAAAATCAGTAAAGATTTCACAGCAAAAAGACACGTTCGCGATTAATCGCATCCAAAATAAAAGATTTTGTGCACATAATATATGTGTGTGTACTGTGTATGTTTATATAAATACACACACATGCATTTATATATTTAAGAAAAATTTGTAAGTTTATATAATAAATATATTTGTATATAATATAAATTATATGACTATAAATATATACATGTAAATGCATGTAAATATTTTCAGAATATATACTGTATATGCATAATAAATATACACGCATATTATATAAACAAAAAAATTATTTTGGATGCAGTTAATCACGATTAATCGTTGCTCAGCACTTTTGCCTTTTACTTGCTAAAAATGATAAACTATCAATCACACAGTTAATCATAGGGCATGTGGTAGATTGTGTATAAAAGGTTTTTCATCATGTTGATCATTTAGAAATTTGTGTATCAAATGTACAGTTTGATATCAGTGTACAGTAGGCTTTATAGGGTTAAGTCACATTTAAAATATAAACGTGTAATGCCTTTAGATAACATATCAATATGTTCTTTTACTTGCTAAGAAAGTATAAACTATCAATCAGACAACAGAAGGCATGTAGCAGATTATGTACAACAGGTTTTTCAGCAAAGTTTTGATCATGTTAAACATTTGGAAGCCTTAGAAATTTATGATATAGTATCAAATATGATACAGTACAAAAAGCAAATATGTACCTACGTGTGTCTTTATTGTGGACCTTCATACAGTATTTGTCACTGAACTGGTGACATTTGCGTGGCAAGCACCACTCACTCATGTTTGTTTTGCTATATCTGAGTACACAGAGGTTTTTTAGATATAACACTCAGCACAAGCCTGACATGACTGCATCTGCATGCGTATTAGATTTATTTGCATGACTGAGGTACAAATGGGTTGTTATCGGCCTAATTCTGTCCCTTTGCTGTGAGAGAATTTGGTAATTAACAACTCACAGACACCCAGAGGGAGAGAGAATGTGAGGCGCAGAGAGACAACACAGCACAAGAGAAAAGAGATGTCTGACTTCACAAACTCTTCCACACAGCTACAGAAAAAAGCTCAAACTCGTTTCTCGGTCTGTTTGCATTATTCTCTTTTCTCAATTATAAGTCTTTCAGCTGTAAAATAGTTCTTCATATCTTGTTCCTTTATTCTAACTTCACTGATGACTGAGGTGCAACTGAAAGGCCACATGCACTCTCTGAATGCCCACAAAGGACCCATCTTAAGACATCTTGGGCCAGATTTACTTAAAGTAAATTAGGCTAAGTAATTCTCAGGCATTCCAAGTAAATTAACAGGAGTGAAAAAAAGCTCAATCACATCCACATCAAGCGCAAACTGGGTTAAGGCATGTTTTTTTTTTTTTTTTTTGGGTGGTAAATAATGGTGCCAATACCAGTAAATTGACTACCACAAACCTTAGTACATTTACTCACCCTCAAGTTGTTCCAAACCTGTGTGAGTTTTTTTTTTTTTTTCTTTCTTCTGTTGAACACAAAAGAAGAAATTGTGAAGAATGTTGCCAGTAGCCTTTGATTTCCATGGTATTTATGGAAGTCAATGGCTACCATCAACTGTTTGGTTACCAACATTCCTAAAATTACCTTCTTTTGTGCTCAAAGAAACTCAAACAGGTTTGAAACTTCAGGATAAGTAAATGATGACAGAATTTTCATTTTTGATTGAATAGTTATTCCTTTAATAGACTAAAGGAATAGGAATTAATTCCTTTAATAGACTATCTACCCTATTAAAAATGTAATATATTTAAAATACATTTATTTCATATCAAGTATAGTTTCATAAGTATTTGTTAAGATTTGGGAAGATTTTGGGAAATTTAGGGAAAATTTAGTCATTTGAATTGCTTTCACACATTTTCTTTCACTCTCAGTCCAATTTTACTGTCAGTATATGTAGAGGAGTATAAGAACATGAAACATCTTACAGGTTTGGAATGATATAAGGGTGAGTAAATTGTAAATGTCTATTTGGGTTCTATTTAAATTCTGTCCCAATGATAATGCCTTGCTCTGTCTCTGTGTATACTCTGAGAGGCTGTCAGGATGCATCGAATACTTGGCGTCAGCATCATGATAACGGCAAAGACAGTCTGTATTCATCATCGCAAGCCTTCATCAGACCCGCTTTGCATTAAGAGCTCAGCCCATAATGCAGATGTGATCATTTTATTCCACAACCTACCAGAGCGTGTCTGTCTGCACAAGCTTCTCCTTAAAGGAAAAGTTCACTCAATATTGAAAACTTGTTTTCCAAACCCTTATAATTTTATCCATGGAACACAAAAGATGTTCATGAAAGTTTATGAGGGACGTAGTGATGTCTGATTTTCGAACAAATCCTTCTTTTGAGGATCTTTTCAATAAATCAGTTGATCCAGTTCACAAAACTGGTCTTAAAGGGATAATTCATCCAAAAATGAAAACTTGCTGTTAATTTACTCACCCTTAGGCCATCCAAGCTCTAGGTGACTTTTTTAATTCTGTAGAACAGTAATGAAGAATTTTAGGTAAAACTGTTGTCCTTTGCAATTCATACACTGTCTGTCTGTGGCTACCGGTTTTTGAGCATCAAAAACAAACAAAAAAACAAACAAAAAAACAAACAAAAACACACACACACACACACACACACACACACCCATATATAGACAAATATATAGACAAAACCAAATTAAATGATGATACATT
This sequence comes from Tor tambroides, assembly GCA_021397915.2. Classification (NCBI taxonomy): domain Eukaryota; kingdom Metazoa; phylum Chordata; class Actinopteri; order Cypriniformes; family Cyprinidae; genus Tor; species Tor tambroides. The sequence continues at coordinate 8,235 of JAFVLL020042451.1, read as the reverse complement.
GAGGTCTTATGAAGCGAAACAACCAGCTTGTGCAAGAAAATGAACATTATTTACAAGCTGCAACATTATTACCTTTAATCCACTCCCACAAATACATTCCTAAACATCAGGCATCTGAATCCAAGAAAACATGACAGCGTTTGTTATTGTGTTTTGTCCGGTACAAGTCAATTATTACGTAGGAAGGAAGACCCACAAGTTAGAGCAACTTTGTATACTTTGTGCTAGTTTGTGATGATTTTGTTCTTTTGAACAGATGGGATAGAAAAAGTGTTTTATTATGTACAGTTTTATGTTGTATTCAATTTTCTAATTTTCTGCATAAGTGAAATTCATAACTTTGAATGGAAATATAGCTATGGATGGTGAACTACCCCTTTAAATCCAACTTATATTTTTGAAAATGCATGTGGGCATTTCAGAGGTTTAGCTCAATGTAACATCATTCAGTAAAGATCACAGCATGGAACCAATTTGAGAGCTGTTTGAAGCTGTTTTCTATATCACAGATATGTCATATCCAAGAATAAACCCTCCACAGATCAAAGCACAAAAGATAGTTTGGGCATCTCCATTTTACAACAAAGCTCAAATCAAATGGATGGCATGACACTAGTGCCTTTGAAGCCTTCTAGTATTGATTACAGATGAAATGTCGTTACAGGTGTTTGCCAGTAATGAGATCATCGCAAGCTCCCTGTGCCCGATTTGGACCCACGTCCCTGCTGACATTTATCCCTGTTTAGTATGCCATGATGAACACTCAGATAATCACACTTCATCCTCACAATCACAACATTCATTAGAAATGACCTTTGCGAGCGGCAATTAGCCAGGAAGGCTCCATTGTCAAAAAACAGAAAGCCAAATTATCAGCGATTTAGAGGAATCAATATTTGAGTCCATTACTGGTACCCAGCAGCTCAGTGTGAACCAGACCAAAACAATCAACTGAATTAAAATCTAATGTGCCAAGATCCTTACACAAAAAATAACACAACAAACATGGCTACCACCAATGCTGTCTTCATTAATTCATAATTGGGACATTTTGTATGTTATAGCCAGACAAGAGGGGCACATTATCTCACTCAATGCCGAATGGTAATTTGTTTTTCCCTCACCAGATCACCACCCATTTGCCTCTATAGGTTTTATGGTCTTTCTGTTTACTTTCACTTGGTTTTGGTGTTTGTATTCCAATAATGTTTAACAGTCCAAGACAAATGCTGTTACTTTACCACTCCTGCATGCCAGGCAGTGCATTTCGGATTGTTAACAAATGTTTTTCTGTACTCAGATGTTGTTCCATTAGACTATCATGGGTAATGTGTGTCAACATACTATATTAAATAATAGATTAAAATTTAAAGCTGCAGTCCATAACTTTTTTTGGTTAAAAATGATCCGAAATCAATTTTTGAGCAAGTATATAACCAGCCAGCATTGAAAACTATCTCCTTACCTTAGCCCGATTCACAACGGTTAGTTTATAATAATGTTTTCTAATTTGAGTGACACTGGTAGGTTTTTGTGGGAAATTCGAGTATGCCGGTGCGTCATTACGTCACGTCTGTTAACATAAAAAAAGTTGTACCAGCTAATAGGCTATATCGCAAGTGAGGATCCTGCAGGTGAAGGATCGTTTATAGCCTTTTCTCACAGCAGCTTGAATAATTAAACTCATCGTTTTGATGGATTGTAATCCAGAAAGTATTATGCGTTTATGAAACACAAGTAAGTGACTGAAATTATATTATATTCCAGTTTTACATGTGAATCTGATTACAGATAGCCTGTGTGGGATTACACAAGTTTTGTATTTTAAAGAGAACCAGTTCTAAGGAAGAATAATTTGCTTGTTGGGTTAAAATAATTTCTTTATATGAAATTAGAATGGCATGATAATTAGAGACTGTACAGAAAATGAAATCTACATGATGGCTAACGCTATTACACACTATATACACATAGTCACGCAATGCTGATGTTGTTAACATTAACATGTTACTTACTTGTTCAGATGACAATTTCTGGTAAAAATTCTTATTTGGGTTACACTTCCAAGACGTAGAATCTGTGATGTCATTCCAAATTACAGTGAATATCCACACCAGTGTGGTGACTGACAGCCACACACATACTCCTCAAAACATTAGATTTATCCGTTTTGAGGAGCCATGCCAGTGCACAGCCCACGTAAAGCTGATAATTACGCAAATAACTGCAATTGCAGGTTTAAAACAGAGATGGCGACAAAGAGGCAAAACTTACAGACTGCAGCTTTAAAAAGACGTATATGCGTGGTTGCAAGTTAAAAATTCCAATTTATTCCTTTAATTAAACCTTTTAAGTTGCAATTATTATTTTGATCAATTCTGTTGATGTAATAATGCTGAATATTATATTAACCTAATATTGTGGAATTTAAACTCAAATTTCTGTTACTTAAAATTATCTTGTTAACTTTGGAAATTGGGCAGTAGATTTCTAGTTCCCAGCATGCTTTGCACAGGACTGGATAAGGAGAATAATCGAATAGTGAAGAGAAAGACACACACGTACTGTACATACACAACCATGGCAACGACTATCGCGGAAACAAGCGAAGATGACACACAAGCATATTCAAACAAAAGCCAACACAGATATGTTGTGTGAAACAATGCAAAATCAATGTTACTCATCTATCAAGAAGAAACAACGCAACCTCGGTGTCCGATTCCAAGCCTTCCCGCTCCTTGAGTTTCTCCACTGCTGGAAAGCTACTCCGATATTTACGTGGGTCCTAGCTCTTGCCTGATCGTAACCCCTCTTTTTAATTTTTTATTCCTCTGATATTTTCCTTTTTTTATCTGCCATCTCTCTCTATCTATAGTCTGCTAATATCCGTCCTGTGAACTCAAATTGAGTGCTCTCTTCTCTCTGTCATTACTAGACACGCCCCTCATTAGAGTTACAAATGACCTGCTCTTATCATCTGATCGTGGTTGTATCTCTCTATTATGGCACTTTTCCACTGCATGGTACGGCACAGTACGGTTCGGTACGGTTAACTTTTGGGGGGTTTTCCACTGGGTACAGTACCTGGTACTTTTTTTAAAATCGTCACTGCCTGCGTCATTGAACTTGCAACACGAGACACAACAGACCCACTAGATTTAAATCAGCAAAGCCAGCGAAGGATCAACTGTTTTGAATGAGCGCACCTTTAACAACCAAAAATGTTTCGTTGTCTGTTGAGGAAGTACAGACGTTCCTCTTGTTGATAGTCGAGGAGAGGATCCAGTGAGAGCTTGATGGAGCGACATGGAATTAAAAAGTTTTTCAGGAGTCACGGCAGTATAGGCGGCGCAACTGTAACGACGTAAATAATCCCGCCCACTCTAAAGCGGTACTAAACTGCAGTGGAAATGGAAACCAAGCCAAACTGAGCCGTGCCATGCCGTGCCGTGCTGTACTGAGCCGTGCCGAGTCGAGTCGTACCACGCAGTGGAAAAGCGCAATTAGTGCTACTGGATCTTAGCGCTGCGTTCGACATTATCGACCACAACATTCTTTTGAATAGACTAGAAAACTTTGTTGGCATTAGTGGAAGTGCATTAGCGTGGTTCAAATCGTACTTATTTGACTGCCATCAATTCGTAGCAGTGAATGAAGAGGTATCATATCGATCACAATGCAGTATGGAGTACCTCAAGGCTCAGTACTAGGGCTGTTACTTTTCATGCTTTACATGTTACCCTTGGGAGATATCATCAGGGATCACGGTGTTAGCTTTCATTGTTATGATACTCAGCTCTATATTTCTTTGCGGCCCAATGAAATACCAATTTGAAAAACTAACGGAATGCATAGTCGATAGAAAAAACTGGATGATGAGTAATTTCTTACTGCTAAATTCTGAAAAAAACAGAGGTGTTAATTATTGGACTTAAAACCTCCACATGTAATAACCAAGAACACTGTCTCAAACTTGATGGCTGCTCTGTCAAATATTTGTCATCAATTCGGAACCTAGGCATGCTATTTGATAGGAATCTCTCCTTCGAAAGCCATGTTTCTAGCATTTGTAAAACTGCATTTTTCCATCTCAAAAATATATCTAAATTGCGACCTATGCTCTCAATGTCAAATGCAGAAATGTTAATTCATGCGTTCATGACCTTGAGCCTAAGTTATTGCAATGCTTTATTGGGTGGTTGTTCTGCACGTTTAATAAACAAACTCCAGCTGGTTCAAAATGCAGCAGCTAGACTTCTTACTAGAACCAGGAAGTATGACCATATTAGCCTGGTTCTGTCAACACTCCACTGGCTCCCTATTAAACTTCGTATAGATTTTAAAATCTTGCTAATTACTTATAAAGCCCTGAATGGTTTAGCAGCTCAGTACTTGAGAGAGCTCTTATCGCATTATAGTTCTCCACATTTGCTGCGTTCTCAAAACTCTGGCAATTTGATAATACCTAGAATATCAAAGGGAATATCACTGGATCCAGTCTGTATCCAGATCAGATGGTCACTGCAGTCACCCGGATCCTGTCCGTATCCAGCCCAGATGGTGGATCAGCACCTAGAGACGACCTCTACAGCCCTAAATGTCAGCGGAGATCAGGACAACTAGATGAGCCCCAGAGACAGATCCCCAGTGAAGACCTTTTCTCCTAGACGGCCATCGGGACAAGACCTCGGAAGATGAGTCCTCAGCACAAACTGCTGGTTCATCTGATCAGAGGAGAACTGGCCCCCCAACTGAGCCTGGTTTGTCCCAAGGTTTTTTTCTCCATTCTGTCACCGATGGAGTTTTGGTTCCTTGCCGCTGTCGCCTCTGGCTTGCTTAATTGGGGACTCTTAATTTCCAGCGATATCGTCAACTTGATTGCACAAATACTGTTAGAACTGAACTGAGCTGGATGATGACATCACTGAATTCAACGATGAACTGCCTTTAACTGAAAATTGAGTGTTTACTATTGTCCTTTTGCATTACCAACACACTATTTTCCTATTTGATACTGTAAAGCTGCTTTGACACAATCTGTATTGTTAAAAGCACTATATAAATAAAGGTGACTTGACTGGACTTTACTGACTGGCCACAAGTGTTTTTTGGGACTCGGGCCGACATTGTGGTCAAAAGCGTTTTTCAAATATTGCTTAGTGCACCTTTAATGTGATAGTCATATCATGATGTATAATGCATACATAAAGTAGGCTAGAGGTGCAAAGCTGCTTTGTTTACAACGGTAACCAAGCTGTATTGCTGCTGTTCCATAAGCGCCACCTGCTGTCAGAGAGTGGATTTGCATTCTCATTCAGCCTGTCTGCTGTTTTTGTTTCGTGCAGGTATGTTTTTATTAGTGCTGTCAAACAATTAATCGCATCCAAAATAAAAGTTTTTGTTTACATAATATATGTATGTGTGCTGTGTATATTTATTATGTATATATAAATACACACACATGCATGTATATATTTCAGAAAAATATTTTGTTTATATTTTAAATATATTTATTTATAATATAAATTAAATGAATATAAATATAGACATTTTCAAAATATATACTGTATGTGTATGTGTGTGTGTATATATATATATATATATATATATATAATAAATATACATAGAACACACACATATATTATGCAAATGTTTTATTTTGGATGCGATTAATCGTGATTAATTGTTTGACAGCACTAGTTTTTATGCATAAAATCTAATGTAAATCAGATGATCATGCTACATGTACGTAGCATTGGTTGCCTCTAATTTTTAATTGTCTACAGATAGTTAGGCCTGCCCTGTAGTAGAGAAAATAAACATCTTGCCCATGTACTCACATTTTCATTATTTCTTATCTATTGCTTAAAAAAAAAAAAACTGCTTGTAAAAAAAAAAAAAAAGGTTAATCGGAATTGGCCATGAAAAATCAACATCGCGCATCCCTAAATTTAATAATGATTGAGATAAAAAAAGACATAAATATTATTTGTTATTTTTTCACTATTTTTTCAAAGAATATCTTCAAAGAACTTCTGAGTAAATTGTCATTTTTTTTTACTTTTTTAAAAAATATTTTATTTTCTCTGTTGCACTCCCTAACAATTCTAGAATAATTTTATCCAAGTATAGTTCATGTAATTTGGTGAAAAGATCGGTAATATATTTTTTTTTATTGTAAATAAAGCTACGTGGTTTCTGTGTCAATGATTGGTGGTGGAATTGGCTGCGATACAAGGGGCACCAGCTACAGTCTTGCCTAGGGTACCAACTTGGTCAGGGTCGGCCCTGACATGAAAATAAACACACTGACTCTGTGAGCAATAACTGCACTAATGCTAGTGACAATTAACATCTTACTTGTAAAGCAACAAGAGTGCTACAAACAGTTGTGTTATTTATTTGTTTGTTGGGCCAAAACATTATTTTTTTAGTGTGTACAACTGCTTGTCTCTCATATGTTTCTGGCCTAAAACTTGCCATTTTAACAGGCCAGGTGATGAATTTAATAAATGTATTTAATGAATTTAGTTTTAGCCTGTGTTACCCTTAACAACCCTGAGAGTGTGCTTGGTTCAGAGAATTTTCTTATTAGATGAAGCACATCCAACACGTCCCGATTACAGGCCAGACACAGCTGATGAAGACCAAGACCTCTGGACTGCCAATAACATGATTAGTGACCCTCATCCTGGTCACACTGACTCTGCTCTTATAATGTGGGTAATTTACTTGCTCTCTTTTCCTCTTCTTTAGGACTTCGCCAATGGCTGTCTGCTTAGTTCACAATGGAGTGACACAGATTGGCTTTGCCAGAACAATAAACCAGGCTAAATAAAAGAAATGAAGTGCTTATGGAAATTAAGTATTTGTGTACATTGCGGTTAAATCATTTGAGATTTAAAATGGCTAATGGAGTTAATCTTATTTTTATTTCCTTATTTTATTTGTGGCATCACTATTGGTCATATCTAGGTTTAGGGAATTGAACAAACTCTTAACCCTATTGATCTTTAGTGCCTTTATGGATGCTCAGACAAAGACAACTGAATTAAGTACTTCTGGCTTTTTGGAATTCAATTCCAATTTGGCATCTTCAACACAGAATAACCCCTATGTCAAAACATCATGTAGGCATCATGGGACAGTGTGTTATTATGACTGCTTTCCAGTCCTTAGCTGTTGTGCCAAAAGTAGTTTTCTACTAAGGCAAGAGGATGGCGTTGGAACATATCTGTCTCCTGGTCGTTAAAAACTCGTTAGCGATGTCCTGACAGGAATTTAATGAGGATGGGCTGATCTGCTGTGGAGGATTCAAATTAGAAAAGCTGGTGTCCGAGAGGAACCAGATTTACAGCCAAACGCAAATGGGAATCTCCAGGAGTTAACCAGACAAAACAGAGAAGTGAGAACATCACAAACTAGTTTGACCATAGTGCATTGACGCAAACTAGCCAAAATCATTTTAAAGACAAAGAGTCATTTGAATTCCTAAAAAGAGTGCTCATAAATAACCTCTTAAAGTTCATATAATCTCATATTTAATCTTAATCAAACTTGTCTTAAATCCCCAAAGGCAAGTTGTTTAATGAATTTATAGGGCTGTTTAAATTATTAAGCATTACGACATAACACTAGCTACATACTGTTTATGTTACTAAAACTAGGCATGTGTATGACACCAATTTACGTAAACACAATTTAAACAATGATCGGCTATTATTGACAGCAAAGTGACTTTTTACTTAATTCAACAGCTCTACAAATCATCTCAAATGTGGACCTAATTTTTAATAATTAATTAATAACAACATGATTTTTGGCAGCAAAGTAACTATTTAATTTTTTAAAAATAACAGAACATTAAAAAAAATGTATTATCAAGTGAACAGTGTGCATGCTTATTATGATTATCACAGTAATCTGCAGGCAGTGCCAATGTTTTCATTGAATTGATCAGTGAGTTTTGATACAGTAACACCAAAGCCACATGATGTTCTTAAGAAAATATTTTCAAAATTGAAATTCTTACGAACTTACAAAAATATATTTTCAGAACTTCTTTCTTAAGAGCATTTTTGTGAATCTGGCCTCTGAATCAAAAGAGCTCATCCCCAAGTCTATATTTTGGTCACTATATATGGGCTGAATTCAGAATTCAGAACACTAGCACATTACTCATACTCATTTTACATTTTAAAGAGATATAAAGCCTGCTTTATCATCTGACAG
>JAFVLL020042450.1:0-10554 GCA_021397915.2 Tor tambroides | reverse complement strand
CCTTTTTCTTCACTTTCTGTAAAGTAATAACAAATTTTCTAAAGTTTTCTTCATGTTTTGATTCAGAATAGAATGTGCAGTGTTCCCAATGCATTCGTGTGTATTGAAGTAAAAGGTATTATAAGGATTTTGAGCTTTACTCGCTTTTTTAAACACACTGCTATTATTTTGAACACAACTGTAAATGACGTCCTCCTGGCATCATTCCTGAAATGTTTTTCAAGACATTGGGACTCAGAGCAACGTCCCTACAGCCGGACTCCATTACATCCTCAGGTATTTTGGCTATATTCCCTAGAAACTGCTCGTGGGAGCTGTTTTTGTAATTCCTTCCCTAATGTTTTTCTGTCATTTGCTCTGACAGGTCTTCTTTTCAGTTCAGTGCGATTATGTATGCACTGTTCTCCCTGAAATTCTACTGTTGCTTTAAGGTCCTTGTCACTATCCACAGTCACTGTAACGGTGACTGGACAATCTTCGAATCGGCAGTAGGCAAGACATGAGAATTCTGGGCTGGCTTGTTTCAAACCCAATCCCTTCAGTCTGTGCCTTTTAAAAGCAAATGATCAGTATGGGTGTATTGTCCTCAGCCCTTCTGAAATTTATTTGGTGCTGCTTATTCGGGGGTCACATTTGGGCTGTTCACATGTCCATGTGCATATTTTTTTTTTTTTTTTATTTAAAAAACTCTCCCGAATATCAAAGTGATTTGGTTCAGAGCCTCTCAATTCCTAGACAGGCCTAGTGGCCTCACACACCCTGAACTGTTTTAAACAAATCACAAACACTGACGCCTAACTTGGTCTGGAGACTGGCCTCTTTCATCTCCTGCTGCAGATACAAAGTATATAACCATCACGCATCAAGTTAATCTAACCCTAACAGTTCAAATTTTGGAAATGAACAAAAAAGACATATAGGTCAGGCTGTGACTGTCTATAAATCTGAGAATTACATAATTTCACTAGTAAATATATAAGACTGCATGTAACTTTGATAAATTTTGTAACCTTAACAGATGGTGTAAAACACAATGTAACAACTATCATTGTTGACTAGGGATGTAACGATTCACTCAACTCACGATTCAATTCGATTCACAATTTCTTTTCTTTTTTTTTTTACAAAAAGAGATTTAATACAAATTATTAATTAAATGTGTTCTTTTATTATTGCTTGGACAAAATGCAGCACGTTTCTTTGTGAAACTGAAATATAACACTATAATAATATACTAATACAGCACTTGCATATTATTGCTCTTTTGTTGGTTTTGATTGCTTCTATTGTCCTTATTTGTTAGTCGCTTCGGATAAAAATAAAATGTAAATGTAAATAACAAAACTAAATTGAAATTTTAAAACAAGCTCTAAATCAAATAAATAACACAAATAAAATAAATATCTTCATATAGACAAAATAAGGCTTTGTCTGTGCTCTTTCCATCTAAAATTAGAGGCAACCACTGCATTTTCATCATGATCCAAACAAAGACGCTGCATACATGCAGCACCAGCAGTTTTTAATATAGATTAGATTGTGTCATTACCAAATTTGAAGCAAGAACAGAATGGTCTGACTTAAGTTTTGTGAAACTACTGTATAAATAAAAACTATCTGCATGGAACAGAAACAGCGGACGAGCTGAATGAGATGCAGATTCAGTCTCTGCCTGCAGGTGGCGCTTTAAGCGTTTTCTTGGTTTCTGCTGTAAACAAAGCAGCTCTGCTCTTATGAACTTTAATATGCTTTATACAGAGGCAAGATGAGAAGTAAAATACCATCTAAACTTTTCTAAAGACAGCAAGTTCCCCTCAGACATACGTTCATATAAACTCCTACCACTAATTGAATCGTGATTAGTTTAGCTTCTCAACTGATGTGAATCGTCACATATATGATTTTCAACCGGCTCGCGGTTAATCGTTACATCCCTGCTGTTGATCAACAAGAGAAATGTATACATACACACATATTTACTCATAAAAGTGTGTGTGTGTGTGTGTGTGTGTGTGTGTGGTAGTTATTTTCATAACTATTTGTGTCAGGAGTCTGGTTTTAAAAACAAAGAAGTGCTCACCTTAAAGTCTGCATGAAATCAAAATGGACATGATTTTAATGGAATACTGTAGTCTTTATTATAAATAACTTATCCGTGCACTTCGTTATTTTTTTTAAATGCATGTGCCCTCATAATCTTTAATCAAAGCGTAAACCTCCCCTCCCCCTCAAAACGACTCGTCTCCTCTTCCGGTCACATGTGACGGCGCGGCTGCCGGTGTCTGTCTCCCTGCCTCTTCAGAAACCCATCACTGACAAGACTGCAGCAATCAGCACTTGGCAGTATGGTGTTTAGGTGCAGTTTTGGTTGCGCTCCTCCTCAAGTCCTCTTCTCCATTCCCAAACAACCCAGTCTGTGTGCCCACTGGCTTGAATTCTTGCACTTTGAAGAAGGAGGACTAACAGCAAATTCGCATCTGTGTGCGAGGCATTTTACGGAAGAATGTTTTAAGAATTTGAGACCACATGATATGGGTTTAGTCCAAGCCCTACATCTGACAGAAACGGCTGTCCCATCTGTGTACACCGCTGGAACCTCAACGAATGTGAAGGTCGGTGAAAAGAAATCACTTGCTAACTAGAAAAAAATAACGTCTAACGTTAACGCACTTAGACGGATGTTCTGAAAGTGACTGTTTTTCATCTGCCTGATAGCCACTACACGAGATGCTGAATTCAGTGTCCCGCCAAAACTGTGACCAGCATTGCTGCAGCAAGCGGTGACTGTGCCCAAAGCCAAAACGTGACGGAGTAAAGGCAAATAAGTTATATTGTACTTCTGTGTTTTTGATATGAAGAGTAAACCGATGGCTGCGTGTATCTCATGGTTTTTTTCCAGGTAAAACCTTTTTGTCCCTCTGTGGCCTGCTCTACTGAGGATCTTGGCGCCAACTTCCATCCTGGTTTCATGATGTCTACACCGATCAAAAGACCACGGAAAATAGCGCAGATGAGATCAGAGACACATCGTTGGGTACCATAAACGAGTCGGCAAAGTTGGATTGCACATACGAGTCTGATATCACACAAGAGGACAGTCAAAAGTAAGTCTGCATCTTGGTATTATGCTGTGTGTGACTTGCTTTAGTTCACAGTACTAATGTGTATGTACCCTGCTTCTGTACAGGCTTTGCCAACCCCTCTACAGTGCAGCAAAATACATAGTATACGAAGACAAGCATCGTGTTCCAAGCACGTAACGACAATACTGTGATTCAGTTTATTTATTTAAATAATCTGTTAAAGTTTAAAGTTAAATAAAGTGTGCAAGTGTTTTTAAAGCAATATATTATGCAATATATTATTAAGAGACTTGTGAAAGTGTCTTTCTTCAATAGACACTATTCATTTAAAGAAATTGTTTTTATTACAAGACATAAAAAATACTTTAAAAATAAGACATTATGTCATTTAAGCTTGCACCAGTGCTTAAATATTTCCTTGCAGATTGTTACAGTGCGTGGACTTTCGTGACATGGAGTGTGTGACATCTGAGTGGGAACTGGACTGTAAAAAACTACAGATATTTTAATGTTTAACTGAATGTGTGTTACAGAAGTGGACGGACACAAAACGATGGTTAATGGCAAAGTTTATTGAAGAGCCAGCAGGTAAGCAGAAACGGTAACGTGCAGGTGAGTACTTGACTTGGAATAATCAAAGAGGCCAGTTGGCGGGTAAATCTTCTTTTCTTGCCTTACAGGAGTACGGAGGAATGAACTGAGCAGTGAAGACACACACCGCAGACTTGGAGCTGGCACTCGGGGAAACACTGGAGCTGGCTGACGAGGGATCCTAGGAGCACACACAAGGTAAGTAGGAGAACAGGTTTGTAATCACAGACAGAATGCAGAGCTAGGCTTGGGGTAGCGCTAGTAGTCCTCTTCGCATCAACGAGACCGGACATTGAGTGTTTGGCGGTGTGTGTCTTTACAGTGCGTGGTGATGAGGGACGTGATGAGGAGCAGGTGTTTGTGATCAATATTCAGGTGAGGGAGTGCGCAGTGATTGGCTGGTGGCAGAGCCTGGCATGTCTGTGACAATGTGTGGTCAAAACAGCATATTTATGATTTTATTTCTCTTTGTGTTTGTGGGAGGGGGAAGTGGAGGTGTGTGAGCTTCATGAATGTGGAGACACGACGTTATGAGATTTGGGAGGCTCTTATTTTGTAATTCCACATCAGACAGTCCTGAAACGACTTATTTTATTTATTGCATAATTAAATCATAATCAGGTTGTTTAGCCATTGCAGGAGGCTATGTCCAGTTCATGACCGGTTCAGAGTCAAGACTAGGTCAGTCCAGTAAATAAAATCCAAAATCAGTCAGAATCAAATCTTTACTCTAATAAACTAAACTTAAAATTCTCTTTTTCTAATTTTTTTGTTGTTTGTTTTCCTCCATTGATGTTGGTTAAAATACAGAGCCCCTGCAATCATCACAGACAGCTTGGTACAATTATATGATTCTCTGTAAAACAATAAAAATAATAAAAGTGAAGGAACTTCCTTTATTTATTTAGTTGCACTGTTTTAGGGTTAATGGAATCGTCTGTATCGAAGATGTCCTTTTATCTTTTATTTCTACAGTGCTGTCAGATACCACACAAGTTAACAGAATCAGTAATCAAGTGCAAGTGCACGTGTGGTTTGCAGTATTTTATTAGAGGTTAATAGTTTTACAGTTGAGACATTATAATGATAAAAGTTACTGTCAAATCATTTTCATTATATTTTACAGATAACTGTCATTCTGATTAAAAAATGCAACATATTCAGTATAGATTCACTTAAAATTAGTTGAAACAACTTAAAAATTAAACAATTTTAAAACAAGGTCTGCCTGTAGATCAGCTATGACATCAACACAAAGGTTTGCAGTATTATAAGTACTGGACATGATTATTGTTTCATAATTCTGACAGGAAATATTACAGTGATTATAAATGTAATGAAATTATAATAATCTGCATAAAACATCACTTAAAATAGTCCCAAAAAATGTTTCCAATCGCTCGTGAGGCTATATTGCTGTATTGAAACACCTGAAATGTTGTCCCATAAAGGTTTTCCAACTCTTCCTCTAAATCAAACACGCTCATTCTCATGATATGGGAGTTATTGTCATTGGTTGCAATGACTCCCTGTGAGTCTGAGCATCTGTTATTCTGGTCTAAGCAGCAGTATGCGGTCCAGAAATGACTTGGCACGTTCACTCTGTTGTTTAAGTAATAAGTGCTGGGCACCACCCCTGTCACGATGTAGACTGGTTGCAAATGACATTCAGTTTCAAGATATTCTGCCAGTGATTTTTCTTCATTCCACCATAAAACACTGTTAAAATCAGGCTCTTGTGGAGCAGCGTTGGTGAGAGTGAAGGTGGCATGAGCGCATGTCTGTGAGTTTGCCAGGTAGACTGGTGCCAGATGACCTCTGTGGTATCCAGAGCCGTAATAATCTCCATTCAGAGCTTGACCGGCTCCACGAACTCGTCTATCCACAGACCCCTCAGATGCCATGTTTGGTCCTCCGTTATTATCATCAATCTGCAATATTACATCCAGAGAAGATATGCTGAGAATGCTAGAAATCAGAAAAGCAAAGGCACATTCCAGTTCACAGGCAGCATTCATCCGTAGCTTTTCCTGCTGCACAACACCAGCAAACTCTTTTACCTTGGACTCAATTATCTACTCATCTACTTCATTTAATCTCTGTTTATTGAATCAAGTGCTTATGTGTGGGGTTTTCTAAATTAAGCCATGCCTTAAATGTCGATTTGACTTACAGCACTTTGCTCAAGAAATTCACTGCAATACAGACACATTTAGATGTTATTTCTCAAGCTCTACTCTACTCCAGCATTGTCACAGTTATTAGGATGCATGGTTTGTTTAAGTCATGGATGGCAAAATGTGACCCTGGAGCACAAAAGCAGTCATGTATATTTGTAGCAATAACCAAAAATAAATTGTATGGCTCAAAATTATCCATTTTTCTTTTATGCCAAAAATTATAAGGATATTAAGTAAAGATCATGAAGATATTTAGTAAATTTCCTACTGTAAATATATCAAAACTTGATTTTTGATTAGTAATATGCATTGCTAAGAACTTCATTTGAACAACTTTAAAGATGATTTTCTCAATATTTAGATTTTTTTGCACCCTCAGATTCCAGATTTTCAAATATTGTGCTATCCTAACAAACCATACATCAATGGAAAGATTATTTATTCAGCTTCAGATGACGTATAAACCTCAATTTGGAAAAACCTTATGACTGGTTGTGTTGTCTAGGGTCACAAATACTGTCACTATGTACTATAAATTATGTATTGGTGAAATCTAGAGTGTGAACAGAATTAATCTAGATAATAATATAATAATGTTTATTACTAAATAGTAATGTTTCACTTACTTGAGGCTCAATGTACCATCTGTTACGTCTACTACAGTGCTTTATCCCTTCAAACTTGTAGGCTGAGTACACAGGGATCTTGTTGAACGTGTCATAAAATGTGGTATAATAATAAACATTATTTCGCCTTTGGCAGAGCTGCCTGTACTGTCGTCCAGGAAATCTTGTAGGTGATCTTCCATTTGCAAAAATTGGCCACATTCTGTCTCAAAATCCCGCACGACTCTGGCTGAACCGGCGGAGAGAAGTGACAGCATCAGCTCATGATGAAGAGGAGGAGAGATGAAGAATTACCAAGTTCTCTGCAAGAACAAGAACCATTTTTTACTTTTTTTTTTTAGTCATGCAAGTATCCCCTTTACTTGAATTCGGAAACACCAAATTCTCCAGAGGTGTTTTTAAGGCTTAAGTTAGGCATAATTTATTTATTGAAAATGGAAATAAAATATGACAAGAGCTCAGAGTTAAACTGTGTCAGAACAAATGAATCTTGATAATGTCAGATAACTTTGATAGAAGGGTATGTGATGGATTACAATCAACCAAAAACTCAGACAGCTGTTAGTACGACAATATCTACACAACTATCAGTGCTTTGTTGACCAATCACCAAGCAATGCTTCATTGTGTTCAGTCTGGTGGAAAAAGGTGGCATCCATTATAATGATACACATCCCATTTCTTTCTCCTCTGTTTTCTTTCACTTAACACATAACTGACTGTTTTCTCGAGGATACTCTGACTTCATTTTTGAGCAAGAAGAGGCACATTATGTTTGAATGTCACTATTGATGAGGATTGTGTGATCTTTAAATAATATCGGTCTTTAAATGCAAAATATTTCAAGGTTATTTAAAGTATCGTTCCACTTCAGTGTATCTCTAGTTTGACTTCAGCACTACTTCAGCACAATTAAAACGCATTAAGTACAAAATCAGTTGTTTCAATTTAGCAGACTTTAAATATACCAGTTTAGTACTAAAAATACAACTGCAGGGTATTTTTGTATTAAGTACATTATACGTACATCTATTTGTAGTATGCTTAGCATGAAATAAATGTATTTAAAATACATTTTAGTATATTTATTTTTCACTGAGGTAGTCAAGAACTAACTGTCTGTTACTCACCACTTTAATAGTCTGTGCATGTGTGCTGTTCTTCAAAAGAA
The DNA here is from genome assembly GCA_021397915.2 of Tor tambroides. Lineage (NCBI taxonomy): Eukaryota > Metazoa > Chordata > Actinopteri > Cypriniformes > Cyprinidae > Tor > Tor tambroides. The sequence goes on along the minus strand of JAFVLL020042450.1, from coordinate 2,903 downwards.
GCTTGTTTTCTCAGTTTCCTCCTTTACTGACATTTATACACCCTCTTCATTTAGTGAAATGTGCATTCCCAGCAATTTTATTGTTAGTAGTTCAATTAAAATGTGCGGGGAAGTAAAACCATTCAGCTTCCTTCTTCATGCGTCTCTTTTCCTAGAAGTCCAGTGCAGTAATTGTGCGTTAGCTTAATTAAAAACAGAGACTCATACACTTCTGCTTACACACCGCTTTCAGAATATGCAAGATATCAATCATTTCAATTATTTTTTAATTTAGTACTGTCCTGAATAAGCTTTTTCACATAGCAGATGTTTACATTTAGTCCTCAGCTCTTAATGCACATTTCCTTCAGGACCACTAGTAAATGACAGGATGCACTCTTTTTAAATAAATTGAGGGGAGATGTAGTGGAAACTCTACATTCTGGTGAAGGGAGGTGGATTATAATAGTCTTAAACATAGACGACACGAAATCTATCATTTGCAATGTTTATGTGTCAGTCACTGTCCTGTGTGATTGTGTCCATATTTGGTTTGTTTCCTGTGATTATTAGTTGAGTATGTTCAGCTGTGTGTTAATTACGCTGGCTGTGTGTTTAGCTCCTGCCTGTTCAGTTTGATTTGGTCTGGTCTCCTTGTTACTCCGTGTTCCTGTCTGTGGCAGCCCTGCCTTGATGTGTTCATTAAAGACTGAGTTTGTTCCTCGTTCCTCCCTGCTGTGCGCACCGTGACATGGATATAACAGTAACACTTTGAATTGATGTATGTTTGAAAAACTTAGCCTGATATTACTAGATCTAGTCTCTAATCACAGATGGCCTAACTATTGAGTTTATGCATACTTCTGGGAATCTGTCAAGAGACCATTGCTTAGAATATACAATGAATGTATTATTAATGAGGTATTATGTACTTATATGAAACATACTACCTTGATACCAGACAAACCAGGCAAAGACCTTCTCTCTCTTGATAACTGGAGGCCAATCACTTTACTAAATTTAGATTATAAAATTCTATCACTAGTTTTTGCAAAAAGATTAAAATAGGTTTATCTGATATAATTAATGAAACTCAAACAGGTTTTATGCCTAACCGTCATATAAGTTGTAATATCAGGCTAATTTTGGATCTCATAGAATATGCTAATTATACTTTGATGCAATCATCCCGTTTCTAGATATTTACAAAGCGTTCGATACCATTGAACATAAATGTCTATTTTCTACTCTAGTGTTATTTGGTTTTGGAGGGAAATTTATAAAAATGATATATAAGATGCTAATAATGCTGATATCAAAGGGGTGGCCATTTCTGATCAGGAGATTAGAATTACACAACTTGCGGACGGTACTGCGCTGTTTTTAGAAAACACAAATCAGGTGGCAAGAGTCCTGGAAATCATTAACTGCTTTAAAATTAAATATTCCTAAATGTGAAATTCTTGAAACCTTGAAACCTCTGTGAATTATGTGCCTATTAAAGATAATGTGAAGTATCTCGGCATCCATATTTACAAGAAAATCTCTCTTAGGCAAGAAATTAATTTTCTTCCTAAAATTAAAAAAGCAAAACTAATATTTAACAGTTGGCTTCAAAGAGATTTATCTTTCCTTGGTAGAGTTATTTTAATAAAAGCATACCCATCTTTTTAATTATTTGTTCATGACAATACTTGTAAACCAATTAATAATGTATTGTTTAAGTTTTTTTGGAAAAACAATTTTGTTTTTCTTCAATTTTGTCAAACTTCAACTTTTCCCCTTATAAACTCCCCATAAAACTTTCTGAATTCCATGAACAGGCACTTTTGGCATGGGAATTTTGTCTTGTTCACAATTTCTCCCCACATAAAGTGAAGCTATGGGATAACCAGAGCATTTTAGTAAAGTCGATTTTTCTTAGGAACTGGCATGAAAAATGTATTATGTATCTTGCGATATACTAGATCCACAAGGGAATGTTTATTCTTGCTGTGATTTCATGTTTAAATACAATTTCCCTGATGTTCATAAGGAATTTCCTACAGTTGTTAAAGCTATACCAAATGGTCTTGTTCACGTAATGAAATGTCATCTATCATTTGAAGTGATTATAAAACAGGAGCCGAATTTTTGGGTTGATGACAAGTGCATTTATGACCCAAAATGAAGTTTTAAAAATGATAAGAAATGTGTTTCAGTCAAGGAAAAGAATTACTCCAAGGGATTCTTCAATAGATGAGATTAATTAGAAAAAGCATGGCATTTTAAAATTCTGTGTCCCCAATAAAGTTAAAGAAATACATTTAAAGAGTTTGCGTTATATATACCCCACTAATGAGATTACATCCAGATTGGGTAATCCTCATCTGAAGCGTCAAAATTATTTCCTTCAAAATCCAATGTAGACATTGATTTAACATGTAGCTAGTTTTTTTTTTCTTTCATTATATAATAAATAAAATGAAAACAGTTATAATAGAAAAAGAATAGAGCAAGCTTGTGTTAGAGGCCTTTTTTGCTTTCAATCAAAAATAAAAGTTTTGTCATTAGGCTGTTTTCTCACTGGCATGCTGTGCTAAACCTGTATGAATTTCTTTCTCGTGCTGAACACAAAAGATGATATTTTGGAGAAATAATCTGGGTAACCAAGCAGTTGCTGGTCCACACTGAAAAAATACTCTGGAACCAGAAACTGCTTGCTGTCCCACATTCTTCAAAATAACTTATGTTCAACAGAAGACAGAAAGTCCTTCAGGTTTGAAACACCTTGAGAGCGAGTAAATGATGGTATAGAAATAAAACACTGACAGACAGATGACAGAAGTTTCATTTTTGGGTGAACTATTCTTTTAATGTTAGTGTTTTAATACAGTTGCTTTAAAAAACAATGCAAAGTCCTCTTCTTTGTCAGAGTCAGTGTC
>JAFVLL020042449.1:0-14889 GCA_021397915.2 Tor tambroides | reverse complement strand
AATTCCCTATAAAATCATAAATGATTCCCTTTGAGCTAAATTAAACTATTTCTTTAAATGAAATATATATATTACGTATTTTACGTTACAATGACCTCCTTCCTAATATTATGTTGGTCCCCATTTTGCTGCCAAAACAGCCCCGTGCCGTCGAGGCATGGACTCCACTAGGCCCCTGAAGGTGTGCTGTAGTATCTGGCACCAAGATGTTAGCAGCAGATCCTTTAAGTCCTGTAAGTTGTGAGGTGGGGCCTCCATGGATCGGACTCGTTTGTTCAGCACATCCCACAGATGCTCGATTGGATTGAGATCTGGGAAATTTGGAGGCCAAGTCAACACCTCGAACTCGTTGTTGTGCTCCTCAAACCATTCCTGAACCATTTTTGCTTTGTGGCAGGGTGCATTATCCTGCAGAGTGAGGCCACAGCCAACAGGGAATACCGTTTCCATGAACGGGTGTACATGGTCTACAACAATGCTTAGGTAGATGGTACGTGTCAAAGTGACATCCACATGGATGGCAGGACCCAAGGTTTCCCAACAGAACATTGCCCAAAGCATCACACTGCCTCCGCTGGCTTGCCTTCTTCCCATAGTGCATCCTGGTGCCATGTGTTCCCCAGGTAAGCGATGCACATGGCCATCCATGTGATGTAAAAGAAAACGTGATTCATCAGACCAGGCCACCTTCTTCCATTGGTCTGTGGTCTGGTTATGATGTGCCCACTGTTGGTTCTGACTGGTCTGCGACTATGCAGCCCCATACCCAACAAACTCCGATGCACTGTGTATTCTGACACCTTTCCATTAGAACCAGCATTAACTTCTTGAACAATTTGAGCTACAGTAGCTCGTACTGTTGGATCGGACCACATGGGCCAGCCTTCACTCCCCACGTGCATCAATGACCCTGTCTCTGGTTCACCACTGTTCCTTCCTTGGACCAATTTTGATAGATACTGAACACTGCAGACTGGGAACACCCCACAAGAGCTGCAGTTTTGGAGATACTCTGACAGTCGTCTAGCAATCACAATTTGCCCTTGTCAGACTCGCTCAAATCCTTACGCTTGCCCATTTTTCCTGCTTCTAACACATCAACTTTGAGGACAAAATGTTCACTTGCTGCCTAATATATCCTACCTACTAACAGGTGCCATGATGGAAGAGATAATCAGTGTTATTCATGTCACCTGTCAGTGGTCATAATGTTAAGCTTGATCAGTGTATTTAAGTGCATCATCCGGGTATTTAAAGTGCACTTTTTCTCTTTGGAATTTTCAGTGTGAACACACTACTTACACAGTTTATACTACAAAATGGCACAGATTAGTGCGCAAGTACACAAATTGGAACACACCTACAAACAAAGTTGGAAACAAGGACTTTTTTTTTTTCCTCACAACAACACCTTGTAAGACTCAAGCAACAAATGCATTGACCAGCATTGTCACTGGAATTCCCTTTAACAGTTGAAAGGACACTACGACAAAGGAATCACTTTCCTTAGTGGACATTCAAACTAATGTTTTATTCTGAATATGAAATTGAGCTGAGGGATGTTATGTCTAGATGGTACCAGTTCACTGATGCCTCAAGAAAGTTTAGTGAAAGGGTTTTAGAGTTGAAGACCAGCTCTTTTGCTGCTTTTCTTCGAAGGACAGATGCAGAGCTATGACGCTAATGAGTGCCCAAAATCCCATAAGGATATCGACACAGCCCATCACAGCTAATAGTTTTTGACTCTGAGGGTTCATCAGGACTTACTCTATAGTAACCCATTAGCACTAATGACTCTCATTAAACACACCGGTGTTCGATTACATCCTCTTAGGTGAGAAAGTCTTAAGTTCTCAGTCAGACATTCTCTCCAAAGTGAACATGCATGACAGTACAGATGCTGTTTTATGCAAGCATTTTCCTAGACCTGACTAGAAAAGACTAAGTATTTTATAATAAATGCACTATACAGAATTTTTTAAATAAAATATATATATATATATATATATATATATATACAGTATATATATATATATATATATACACTGCTCAAAAAAATTAAAGGAACACTTTGAAAACACATCAGATCTCAATGGGGAAAAATATCATGCTGGATATCTATACTGATATGGACTGGGTAATGTGTTAGGAATGAAAGGATGCCAAGATAAATGAAAATTATCAATCAACTGAATTAAAAGACACCCCAAAAATCAAAGTGAAAAAATGATGCAGCAGGCTAGTCCATTTTGCTGAAATTTCATTGCAGCAACTCAAAATGTTACTCAGTAGTTTGTATGGACCCCACGTGCTTGTGTGCATGCCTGTCAACATCGGTGCATGCTCCTAATGAGACGACGGAGTCTGGGGTATTTTCTCCCAGATCTGGACCCAGGGCATCACTGAGCTCCTGGACAGTCTAAGGTGCAATCTGGCGCCGTCAGATGGACCGAAACATAATGTCCCAGAGGTGTTCTATTGGATTTAGGTTAGGCGAGCGTGGTAGCCATTCAATGGTATCAATTCCTTTATCCTCCAGGAACTGCCTGCATACTCTTGCCACATGAGGCCACCAGGAGCAACCCAGGACCCACTGCACCAGCGTAGGGTCTGACAATGGGTCCAAGGATTTCATCCCGATACCTAATGTCAGTCAGGGTGCCATTGTCTAGCCTGTAGAGGTTTGTGCGTCCCTCCGTGGATATGCCTCCCCAGACCACCACTGACCCACCACCAAACCGGTCATGCTAAACGATGTTACAGGCAGCATAACATTCTCCACGGCTTCTCCAGACCCTTTCACTTCTGTCACATGTGCTCAGGGTGAACCTGCTCTCATCTGTGAAAAGCACAGGGTGCCAGTGGCGGACCTACCAATTCTGGTGTTCAATGGCAAATGCCAATCAAGCTCCACGATGCCGGGCAGTGAGCACAGGGCCCACTAGAGGGCGTCAGGCCCTCAGGCCACCCTCATGAAGTCTGTTTCTGGCTGTTTGGTCAGAGACATTCACACCAGCAGCCTGCTGGAGGTCATTTTGTAGTGCTCTGGCAGTGCTCATCCTGTTCCTCCTTGCACAAAGGAGCAGATACCGTTCCTGCTGATGGGATAAGGACCTTCTACAGCCCTGTCCAGCTCTCCTAGAGTAACTGCCTGTCTCCTGGAATCTCCTCCATGCTCTTGAGACTGTGCTGGGAGACACGGCAAACCTTCTGGCAATGGCACGTATTGATGTGCCATCCTGGAGGAGTTGGACTGCTGTGCAACCTCTGTTGGGTCCAGGTGTCGCCTCATGCTACCAGTAGTGACACTGACCCTAGCCAAATGCAAAACTAGTGAAAAACAGTCAGAAAAGATGAGTAGGGAAAAAAATGTAGTGGCCTCTACCTGTAAAACCATTCCTGTTTTGGGGTCTCTCATTATTTGCCCATCTGTAGTGCTCCTGTTATTAATTTCATTAACACCAAAGCAGCTGAAACTGATTAACAACCCCCTCTGCTACTTAACTGACCAGATCAATATCCCAGAATTTTAATTGACTTGATGCTATACTCTGATTAAAAAGTGTTCCTTTAATTTTTTTGAGTAGTGTATATATATATATATATATATATATTAAAAATAGCAGTGTGCAGAGGATAAAGAGTAGATTAAATCACAAATCAGGAATGTTATAAGTTAGTGGAAGACATGACAGCCGTCCTGGCTCCATAGTGTCCACAGCCTTTCCCACCCTCACTGAAGGGTGGGATGAAGTCATTTGGTGGCAAGACACTCAGCATTGTATCAGTGCAGTTTCTTGTCTGGCTGTATGTCAAGTCGTTTTAAAATCCTGTTAAATCAAATGAAATTGGAAAAAAAAGTTTACCCACAAACAAACAAACAAACAAACAAACAATAAATAAGGACTAATACAAAATTGTCTTGAATAAAGAGTTTCAAAATGAATATAATATGGTGCCAGATATGTCAAAGAACAGAATCAAATCATTATATACTCTCACAAAAAAAAGGTACAAAAGCTGTCACTAGGGCAGAACCCTTTCAAAAAGAACATTTTTGTACTTTTTAGGTATTAATATGTTCACTTTAGGTACTGATGCATACCTTTAATGTACCAATATGGACCCTTTAGGTACAAAGATGTGCCTTTTGAATAGCAACTATCCCAGTGACAGTATTTGTACCTTTTTTTCTGAGAGTATATAATGATTGTAACCCACTCTCATTATACAATAATGATTGTATAATGAGAGTGTAACCAACATGGTAGTTTTATTTTTCTAGCAAAAATGTATTTTTTCAAATATATGTATAGTAAACAGTGTGGCTTAAAGAAATATCTTTTTCAAGTTTAAAATATATTTAGGCTGCATCCGAAAAACCTAGGCAGCTGACTTGCTGCCTCATTGCCTCAGGCAGCGTTTTTGCACGAAGGCACCTCAAGAAACTGATTTTGGACAGATTTTGAGGCAGCATAACGGTTTAATTATCTACAACAAAACAGAACAAGTTTTGGTGATAATTAAACAAATATTTTATTACTATAATCCTGATTTCTCACTAGAAATAACATCAAAAGGGCAAAAAGTTAGTCAGAAATATACATTTACACACAAACTGATCACCAAATGCAACTTTCAGAAGCCATCTTCATTATTTTAGCTCAACCATCACGGAATGGAACACACAGAATTGTGGGATATCAAAGGCAGTGAAGGATACATATACGCTGCCCTCAAAATTTGATCAGAAGAAGGTACCTCCGGGGACAGGAAGTGAAGCAGAATTTGGATTTGGACGTGCCTTGATGCCTTCCCACCTTGGAATGCTACCTCCGAAGGCAGCATTTTAGAGCTTTCGGATGCAGCCTTAGTTTAAACCCTCAAATGCAAACTATATTATTGTACAATGTACTTCAAGGGACAAGAAAATACATTTCTAATCTTAAAATACTTTTTGGGTAAATGCATTTTTTTTTTAAAGATACAATTTACAGCTTTAAATGCATAGTCGATATAAAAAAACTGGATGACGAGTAACTTCTTACTGCTAAATTCTGAAAAAACAGAGGTGTTAATTATCGGACCTAAAAACCCCACATGTAATAACCTAGAACACTATCTAACACTTGACGGCTGCTCTGTCAATTCTTCTTCATCAGTTAGGAACCTAGGTGTGCTGTTTGATAGCAATGTTTCATTTGAAAGCCATGTTTCTAGCATCTGTAAAACTGCATTTTTCCATCTCAAAAACATATCTAAATTGCGACCTATGCTCTCAACGTCAAATGCAGAAATGCTAATTCATGCGTTTATGACCTCAAGGTTAGACTATTGTAATGCTTTACTGGGTGGTTGTTCTGCACGCTTGATCAACAAACTACAGTTGGTCCAAAATGCAGCAGCTAGAGTCCTTACTAGAACCAGGAAATATGACCATATTAGTCCAGTTCTGTCAACACTGCACTGGCTTGCTATCAAACATCGTATAGATTTTAAAATCTTGTTAATTACTTATAAAGCCCTGAATGGCTTAGCTCCTCAGTACTTGAGCGAGCTCTTATCACATTATAGTCCTCCACGTCCGCTGCGTTCTCAAAACTCTGGCCGTTTGATAATACCTAGAATATCAAAATCGACTGCGGGCGGCAGATCCTTTTCCTATTTTATTGTCATTGTCAACTGTCATTGTCATTTAGCACCCAAACTCTGGAACAATCTACCTAACATGGTTCGGGAGGCAGACACACTCTGTCAGTTTAAATCTAGATTAAAGACACATTTCTTTAACCTGGCTTACACATAACACACTACTACACTTCTATTATTCAAATCCGTTAAAGGATTGTTAGGCTGCATTAATTAGATCAACCGGAACCGGGAACACTCCCCATAACACACGATGTACTCGTTACATCGTAAGAAGAATGGCATCTACGCTAATATTTGTCTGTTTCTTTCTTATTCTGTTTCTCAGTCCGTGTCCGGATCAGATGGTGGATCGGCGCCGGGAGATGATGTCTGCGGCCCTGATCGTCGGCGGAGGCCGGACACCTGGATGAGCCCCGGGGACATATCCCCAGTGAAGACCTTGACTAAAAATACAATAAAACTAAAAATAAAACAAAATAACTAAAAATATAATAAAATACCTAACTACATAATACTATTATTGTTAGAAATTGCAACAATATAAAAATAGAAATATAATACATTTATACATTTAAAATTTTAATTAAAACAATAAATAAACAATAATATCCTGGCCAGAGGAGAACTGGCCCCCCGACTGAGCCTGGTTTCTCCCAAGGTTTTTTTCTCCATTCTGTCACAGAGGGAGTTTTGGTTCCTTGCCACTGTCGCCTCTGGCTTGCTCAGTTGGGGACACTTAATTTCTAGCGATTATCATCAATTTGATTTCACAGATACTATTTAAACTAAACTGAGCTAGACAATGAAATCTCTGAATTCAATAATGAAATGCCCTTAACTGAAAATTGAGTGTTTACTCTTATTATTATACATTACTGACACTCTATCCTCCAATTTGATACTGTTAAGTGCTTTGACACAATCTGTATTGTTAAAAGCGCTATATAAATAAAGGTGACTTGACATGACTTGACTTTAACAGCTTCCACTCTTATGGAAAGGCTTTCCACAAGATTTTGGAGTGTTTCTATGGGAATTTTTGCCTATTCATCCAGTAAAGCATTTGTGAAGTGAGACACTGATGTTGGATGAAAAGGCCAAAAAAATCTTGTGTAAATACTCATGGTAGTGTTTATTTGAGGACATGTACATCTGTGCTGACAGGACTCTCCCAATAAGTGTATAAAATGTATGCTGCCTGGTTTCCATGGCAAGTTCTGTAATCTGAAAAACTCAATTTACAGAATGTTACAATTTACAGAATTAAAGTTACAATTTACAGAATGACAGAGTCTGAAAAAACATATGTATTCAGGCAATAAAAGTTTGTACACTTTTGTAACTGAACTATTAAATGTTAAAAGGTCAAAAGCTGACAGTATAAAGCTTACATAAAATATCTCTTTTCACTTCCACATTGCTTTTGCAGCTGGCCTCTTTGGATATCGTAAAAGATGCACTCAATATCCAACATGAATCGCTTCACTTCTGGGTAGAGCTATTTTGTCACCTGGGGATAATTACAGCCCTGTTTAAGATTTGTTTTGTATGCCACATTTTATTTGGATTGTTGCAGACTTGTCAGATTTCTTCAAGAAGAAATGCATCTAAAAGGAAGAGTCTTTTGGTGAATGGAGCTGGCACAAACATAAATATACCCCTATGAAAAATTCCAGCTCATCTCACATAATTGCATGTTTTCAGACAGACTGACATGAACTAGTGATGGCAGGACTGTCACCGTGTTTCATTTCAAGAGAACACAACATTCTGCTTTACTCCAGCAGCAGCCTTCCACATCCATTAAACCAAAGACATCTATTTGATCATATAGTGTTGAGGCATTTCTCAAAAGCAGCTCATGAAAGGACAGTGAGATTTGCACAAAAGTGTTCAAAAACGAATTAAGACTAATGGCTGTTTTAGATTTATGTGTTCAATTTTCTGACTTTCGGACTTCGAATATAACTGAAAGGCTGACAGCTATCTTTCATGAACGCCTTTTGGTTATATTTATAGATGGGTTCTTTTGTAAATGCGAGGAATAGCTTTGAGAACCAGGCCAACTTAAATCTGTGGCTGCCTCTGAGTCTCTCCAGTGGTATTTCCTATATTTCCGTAAGCATCCTGCTACAAGAACTGGCTGTTCTTCTGTACACACACATTCTGTAATCAAAGCAGCAAGTATCAGCTCTACTTCCACAGTGCTCGGAACATTCTGGCCCCTGATCTGACTGTTGTGTAGTCATTCTTGGTAATAATTTTCTCTGGTTCTGTGACTGTGACCTTCTCAGATGGCAGTGGAGATAGGAAATTAAGAGTGTGAAATACATTATCAAGATAACCTAGACAGCGGAGATGACTGCTATTTGAGCCTTTTTCTCCAAGTAATGGCCCTGCAGAACTGGGAGATCCAGCTAATCAATTTGATGCGGGGACAAGAGGAGATGCATTGGGCTTGGGTCCAGATGCTTTCAAATGAGATACAATTAGGAGTGAATATGACTATAGATTACATTAACAAGAGCTCATAGCTGATCTGTGGAATTAGTATATCCTGTGGCCTTGGAAGATCTGGTAAACTACTGTTAAGTCCATTAAGTCCAAGTGGCCCTCAGGCTTTATGCAGCACTAAATCAGGCACGTCCAGAACTTTGCAATCAGAACTTTGTAAAAATGTGACATTACTCTTACTGTTCTCATTTTTTCAAGAAATTATGACAAATATACGAGAGATCTGTTATTTTTGAACAACAAGGTAATTCCAAGGAGAAACAAGTTGTTTTGTCCAGGTTTTGAGTCTTGTCTGATTCAATGTAGTAATAACACTGTTTTGAACCGGAAATGTTCTCAGTAGATCAACCTATCTAATATAGTTCTGAGTGGTCAAAACTACAATTTTACCAATCTGTCATTTTTTCTAGTCATTCATTGCCACATACACATACTTCAGTTTTGACCAGTCATGTTTCCATTGACTTCCACTGATTTTCATTCTATTTACTAAATATTCTATTTAAAAGCTAAAATGGCATTTTTATTAATAATAAGTCAATTAAAGAGCTCTATAATCTATTTTTTTTCCCATAAGTAAAATTTCATATTTAGTTTAAGATATCTACTGTAAAATGAATGTTTTCTCACTAGTTAGAATTTCATTCTAGGAAACAGGAGATAGGAAAAAAAAAAAGAAAAGTTTATAGCCCTTATGGTTCAAAGGTTATTAACATATACAGGGCTGTCAATAGATTAAAATTTCACACACTTATCGTGAAATTAAGCATATGCCATTTATCTTGTTTAACACATTCATTTTGTCATCATTTGCTATATTCAGTTAAGCAAACCATCAGACTGATCGATGATTTTCACAAAACTGTATTATCGGTGAGCTTTTTTTCCAAGGTTAAATAAATAAATAACCAACTGATATAGTCCATATATCATATATTTAATACATTTATGCACACCAAAGCACAAAACAAAACAAAAATTTATAGTGTATAATAGACTAGGCTATGTGTACAGTGCATCATGACAAATCAAGGCAAGTTTATTTATATAGCACATTTCATACACAATGGTAATTCAAAGTGCTTTACATAAAAAGGAAGTAAAATAGTCATTAAAAGAATAATAATCACAGCAATAAAAACAAGGAATTAAAAATAATAAAGACAAGGAATTAGAAATTGATTTAAAATGAATTTAAAACAGAAATAGAAAATGATTATACATAAAATACAGTGCAGTCAGTTCGGACGTAGCACAGTGCTCATTCAACAAATGCACAGCTAAACAGATGAGTTTTGAGTCTGGATTTAAATGTGGCTAATCTTTTAGCACATCTGATCTCTTCTGGACTTCCCTTGTTTTGTGTGAACCCTTGGTATTTCTAACTGACTCGATCCTAATGATCTGGGTGGTCTGTTAGGTTTATATTCAGTAAGCATATCTGCAATGTATTTAGGTCCTAGGCCATTGAGTGACTTATAAACAAGTGAAAGTACTTTAAATTCAATCCTAAATGAAACTGGAAGCCAGTGTAAGGACCTGAGGACTGGTGTGATATGCTCAGATTTTCTGGTTCTAGTCAGAATCCTGGCAGCAGTGTTCTGGATGATCTGCAGCTGTCTAATGGTTTTCTTTGGAAGGCCGGTGAGGAGACCATTACAATAATCCACCCTGCTGGTGATAAAGGTGTGAACAAGTTTCTCCAAGTCTTGCCTTGAAACAAAACATTTAATTCTTGCAATGTTTTTGAGATGATAGTATGCTGATTTAGTTACTGCTTTGACATGACTACTAAAACTAAGGTCTGTCTCAGAATCACCCCAAGATTTTTACTTGCTTTTTAGTTGTTTGACCCCTAGAGTCAAGATATGCATTTACCTTGTAAAACCCATCTGTTGTTTCCAGAAATGCACGATCTCAGTTTTCTCCTGTTGAATGAATAGTATGCTTTGTTTTAAAAATCAAAAGCATTATCTCAATCAACAACATATAAATGTTCAGTGCATAAACAACAAATGACCAGCAATGTAATGCAAGTTTTTTTAGCAGCTTCATAAAAATAAAATCAAGATTACATAGATAAAGTCAATATTTTAATTGTTTCAAACATTATTTGAGAAGAAATACACATATAATGTTTAAATGCAAACACAGATGTTTAATTTCTGAGTATTTCTCCTAACTTTGAATTCCAATATTTTTAATTTATTTTTCAGAGTATTTCACTTCTGCCCAAACGTTTTAAGATTCAGTCTAAATGCACAGAATAAAGATTAGAATGAATATTTTTTGAGATAGTTATTCAGCCTTATGGTGTAAATACTGGATTAGGAGCAATCAAGACATTCCAAAGCCCAGTCAAAATAAAGCTGAAGTTTTATACAATATAAATAATATGGTAGAGAATACATTGTAAGAAAAAATGAATGTCTAATTTTGCACCAAGAACCAACGCTAATATTATTTTTTGTTTGTAAATTAAATAAACCAAAAGTTTTATTTTCATGCATTATGATGTTCCTTCACTTTTATATCAACCTTTAGATCGTTTTATTGCTGTTTAATTAGGCTACATGTGAGGAATGAAAGTTTGGACGCCACAGATGTTTTTGCGGAGTAGGTGGAATTTTCACAATAATTTAATGAATTGATTCACATAAATACAGCGATCTGTCACGCCACATTAAAGAGCTTGAAAATCGCATTATTGTAAGACACATAATTTGTGTTTCGCTATAAAACTGATTTTGAAAGCTGAGATTTTGATTTATATTAAAAGCACAAAGCTTAAGCTATTGCTGTTGGGTGGCTGGCGCACTACAAATAACGAATGCAATGGAAGACATGAAATATTATCTCCAAGCATACTGTGACTGTCCCCACGAGTATGACACATGGTATGATTTCTGCTAATAATCCCACATATATTTGTAATGTATTAAAAAAGGTTTAAATAAGAGAGCTACAGCGCCCCCCAAAGGATTGTCGATTGAGTGTGAGCTGATGTTAAGATAAACGGTTGTTCCTGTTCAGTCTGTTAATAAATATCATATTCTTGATATTAAGCTCTTTCAGCGAGTCCTTAAAATTGACTCTTCCGCATCCCAGTAAGATGATGCGGCCGCTCGGACGCAACATTCAAATCAATTCCGGTGGCTCACTTCTCCCGGTGCTCTCAATGCGGGCCATTTGCATGCGCAATATAGGCTATACTCTCAAAATATTATAACTTTAATTTCTACGATTTAAATTCTCGAAATATTTCGACTTTATTCTCGTAATATTTCGACTTTATTCTCGTAGTATTTCGACTTTATTCTCGTAATATTTCGACTTAATTCTCGTAACATTTCGACTTTAATCTCGTAACATTTCGACTTTAATCTCGTAACATTTCGACTTTATTCTTGTAACATTTCGACTTTAATCTCGTAACATTTTTCGACTTTATTCTCGTAGTATTTCGACTTTATTCTCGTAATATTTCGACTTTATTCTCGTAGTATTTCGACTTTATTCTCGTAATATTTCGACTTTATTCTCGAAATATTACGACTTTAATCTCGTAATTTTAGATTTTTTTTTATTTTTTAAGGTGGCACTAAAACGCCGTCATAGCATCGAGAGTGTACATGTTTGTAATAAAGCATAATGACTCACGAGTGCTTACTGTATGATCTTGTTCATCACCGAACTCTTCTTTACACACACTCGAATGAATAATTCACTGCAAACGTAACATGAGTTTCTGTTTTCTCTGCTATTGTTGATATAATCGTTCACTGATATTTTCGTTAAATTAGCACTGTTTTGGACAAACTCTGAAAAAATATTTCCAAATCCAGCCGAGTCCATAGACAGTTGACGGAAATGTCATTGACACGATTCATTGTCACAAAAGTGACATTCAGTATTTACATGTGTTTTTGACACATCGATAAGCCCCTAAACACTGACTCCAGGTATCCCGAGAGGATAGGCAATAGAATTTGGAATTTATTTTATTATTCAACGTTAATTTTCTGGTTGTCATACTCTCATTAAGTTACAATTTTCATCTGCTCCAGCAGAATGTTAATGTCATCTTGTGCTACAACAAGCATCTCTGGCTAAAACTAGCTAATGTTAAATTTAGCGAGTCCATGCTAACGTAAAAACCTAAATAGCTAACTGTTCTCATGTCATGTACAGTGTAGGTCAAAAACACATAAACAAAGGTTTACATTTCAGTGCCTCTTCATATTAAACTAATTAAATGTAAATTAATTTAATCGTACCCTGCGGTACATGAACAGTGTTGATCCTGGATGTTGTCATCTGTTATCGTGACAACCACAACATGAGACTTCTCCCACTTGCATTGTGATCTGTCAGCCCTCGCTTGCAAATTAATCTTGTTACCCATTATGTTTATTTTAAAATCTTTTATATATCCCTCCATGCCATAGTTAAGTCCCACTTGAATGCTCCTTGATGAGAGGTGGTCATTCTGTGTTCAAAATTGATCAAAAACATCTTGGGACAAGGTTTTCACACTGACAGCTGTCATTGTAAGAAGTTAGCAACGCCGTTTGTTTGTCTGAGTGAGCAAGGGGGGTGGGGCTTATTGATCAATTATTGATCAATTCCAGCCAGTACTTGAAAGCCGATGGGTTTATATGTGCACACACTCAAAGTGTGCCCACAGAAAGCGTCTCTTTCACATGCTTTCTTTCACATGTTATTGCTACTTGAAAGCTATGTCAAAATGCCCATCGTGTATTCATGTAAATGCAGTCGGTTATGTCTTAAGTGAACCTGAAATGTTGTGAGAAATACGGATGTGTCAAAATATTTGATCCGTGCGTTAGGTCTTAAATCGACAGCAATGTAAACCTGCTGCCACTGACTCCTTCATAAATGTTAATCAAACAACAAAAGAAAAAGAGAAAATCACTCACTGCTCTTCAATTAATCACTTTAGTAACTTTAATAAGACTCATTTATATTTAATGTATACAGTGAAGATTGTGGAGAGTTTTTTTTTTACATTTACTTCATTAAATGTCTCTAGTAGGCTATTTCTGTAGTAACCTTTACTATATAGACCTCAAAAACTGAAAAACTAAAAAAAAAAAAAAAAAGTTTCATTTGTATTTTTGATTAATGTATTTATTTTTTCCTTTTGCTTCTAATTAATAATTAGACTGTTTATTTGCCTTCAGTAAGCTTGAGGAAGTTTCACTTACATTACATTTTGCTTTTGTATTGAAGTTATTGTTTTTTTGTTTTGTTTTGTTTTGTTTTTTTACATGGTGGCAGCTTCTTAGAATGTTTCTAACATCTTTGCAGCAGTAGTTTTAAAACCACCTTGGGTGTGCATTATTTTCTAATAATTCAATGACCTGTCATCAATTATTCCTTACATAATGTAATTTATTAACTATAAATGCATTAAAAAATAAGTTGGTTGTGAGTTATGGAAAGTACATGTAGGGCTTTTATACACAGTGTGTGCCACTGTAGGTTTATCCCTCACAGCCTTATTTTCATCCATGAAAAAAATTCAAAATGCAATCTACCCTGTCTGGTCTAAACATTCATTACATAAAACCCACACAAAATGCACACAGCCACAAAAAGAGATAAGAGGTGCATTTTCTGCTCTTTAGGTCCCATTCACCAAACTATCCAAGTAACACTCTCACCCCACCCCCAGCTTGAATTTTTATTTACTTTATATCGATGAATAAAGTCAAGTCCTGCCCTATAATTTTTCACATTCTAAAAGTTGTTTCACTCTGAAATATGTGGTTAAAAAAAAAAAATCCTGCACACTATCAGTCCATGCTAAATATAGAAATGTATTATTAGAAAAAGCAACATTTCGGTCCACTGACCTTCATCAGGCATACATATACTATTACAGACAATAATTTTTAAAGACTGTCTCCACCAATGAATGTGATCGACACTACATATGGACGAATCACCAACTCATATTTTAACAGTCACAAACCTGTTAGCATGTGTTTTTATGTTGTAATGGTACCACAGAATGGTAACGCTTATTTACAATCAACAGGGGATATCAAAAAAGATGACTCAACGCAGGGTCCGAGGACAACAAATGCCAATGTTTTTTAAAAATGTTTCTTATCTAATAAGATGTTGACGAATATGTAGTAATAAAAGTGAACAAATGTTTTTTGTATGTTTTGTCTTCTTGTTTAACAACTCTGTACGTGTTTTTTTAAGGGCTACATCAAACACATCATTGACCCGTTTAATTGTAAATAATTGATTGATTGATTCTAAATAAGCGTTCTAGAAACTTAAAAGATCTTCTGGTACATGCTCGTTTTAAGAGTGCGGTCTCTCCTACATCTCAAACTTTATTGAGCCCTATACAGAAGGGAAATTATCGGTTCGGTAATTGTGCACAGTGTAACAATACATTCAAAACTGTTTTCTGTCATCCAAGAACAGGCTGAAAATATAAAATTAACTCTGTTATCACATGTGCTTCAACCCATGTTGACATTGTGATTTTATAAACATGATTGTATTTGAGTGAATTGTGGAACATCTTTTGTTGATAATATGAATACTGTTGTTAGCCATGACATACGAGTTGGTGATTGTATGGAAGCAGAATAATGACAATAGTTTTTGAAACATAAAGCATGCTGAATTCCACAAATCGAAAAAAAAGATGCATTGCAATTAACAGTGCTTGCATTT
>JAFVLL020042448.1:0-24480 GCA_021397915.2 Tor tambroides | reverse complement strand
ATTTTTTTGAAACATGCTCAGAGGCACAGACAGACGAACTGGCCTCAGATATGGAAAAATAAACAGGGCGATTTAAAAAAAAAAAAAAAAAACCAGGTATGTTTCAACAGGCACTACTGATGAACAATAGACAATTAATGGAGAGGAAAATATCTCGGAGGTTCTGATGCATAACTGTGAACTGAATAGGCTGCAAGTGCTTCTTGTGGTATTTCCAAATTGTTTACTTACTCAGACACTTGCACGTAGGGTTCCTGACAGCTTTTGTTAACACATTTGTGACCTCCATGAATGTTCACACAAGTCTGTCCATCAGAGCACTGATGAGCTCCTGTCTCACATTCATTTATGTCTAGATTCAAAAACAAAAGAAAGAATGTCTCTTATTTTTCCTGTGAGTGAATTTGGGAAGCATATTTTGCAGTGAGACGGCGTTAAATTTAGGCAAACCTTGGCAGAGGCGCGTGCCCAGGAGTTGATATCCTTCAGGACAGACACAGGAGAATTTGCCATGCTCATTAACACACTGATACTGGCACAGGTAACTGGAGTAGCTGCACTCGTCTATGTCTGAGGACGGAGAATGAATGTGATCGGTTGCAAGATGCATAAATATTTTTCACAAATATGTGTATTTATTTTAGTTTTCCACACTTGTTTGTGTTTGTACCCAGCTTACCATTGCAGGCAAAGCCATCTGGCCCCAGCTCATAACCCTGCTCGCATCGACACAGGAACGTCCCGTACGTGTTATAACACCTCTGACTGCAGGGGGCCCCCATGTCACACTCATCAACATCTGAGCGCAGCAGAATGACAAAGCAGACAGGATCGTATATGAAAACACTAAGTAAGGCAAAAAATGAAGGATTATGATGTAAAGAATTATGTAAAATAGATACTTTCTTAGCCGGAATTAGCTGGCTATTTTTGTTGGCATAAATCAATGTATAATAATTTTAAGTGGCCACTTAAGCAAAATCAAAAACTCAGTTCTTTTGTTTTAAGGATACCCTGAAGGAAGGAAGTGCACCCAATGAGTCAAAATTGTCTTAATGCACAATTCATCAATGCATGGTATTATACAGAAAAATATCATCCTAATTAACTGAAATTAAAAATTTAAAGGAATAGTTTACCCATAAATGAAATTTTCTGAAAATGTATCATTATATCACCTGCTCACCATTGGATCCTCTGCAGTGAATGGGTGCCGTCAGAATGACAGTCCAAACAGCTGATAAAAACATCACAGTAATCCACAAGTAAACCACACCACTCCAGCTCATCAATTAAGGTCTTGCAAAGTAAAAAGCTACTGTATGTGCTGGTAAGAAAAAAATCTGTTAAGACGTTTTAACTTTAAACTGTCACTTCTGGCTCTGGATTGTTTTGACTTGTAAATGTGCTTGATCTCATTACTTTTGTACTGGAGAAAGCAATATTGTAGATAGAGGACTTGTATTTTAGTCAGAGGCAATGGTTTGACGTTAAATACGTCTTGATGGATTTGTTACTTACAAACACACAGCTTTTCGCTTCATAAGACATTAATTGATGGACTAGAGTCAGGTCGGATTGTGATGTTTTTATCAGCTGTTTGGACTCTCATTCTGAGGGCACCCATTCACTGCAGAGGATCCACTGGTGAGCAAGTGATGTAATGCTACATTTCTCCAAATCTGTTGTGATGAAGAAACGAACTCATCTGGATGGCCTGAAGGTGAATACATTTTCAGCATATTTTCATTTTAGGATGAACTATTCCTTTAATCAATATTACAAAAGGTGTAATCAAAATGTTCAAAAAAAAAAAACTGGAATGGCTATTTTGACATTGTTGACTCCATTCTGGCTCATAGCACTTGCTTTTCATGATCCAGTCAATTCCTGACGGATAAAAACACGTCTCAACAAGGCTTTAATGTCTCTTTCTCGTTTTCCACCATGCACAAAGTGCTCTTTTACTGGTTTATATTTTGGCTTTTACTCAAAGAAAATGAGGTGTAGGATGGAGTTGTGCAAGTACGTGGGTTTGGATTCCAAGTACGTGTGTGTGTGTGTGGGGTGGGTTGGCCTATGACTCAGGGTATGGCAAAACGGGGCGTGGGAGTGAGTGTGTGGGTTGGCTTACCAATACAGGAGCGATTGTTGCCAGCCAGCTGGAAACCAGGCTCACACTGGCAGGAGAATGAGCCAGGGACATTAACACAGCGATGCTGACAGTAGCGGTACCGGCACTCGTCGATGTCTGAAAGTATTAAAACAAAATTAGATCACATATAAATTATTTTGATTCCTCATTGGTATGGCTGAACAGACAATGATAGATGATCTCACCATTTAATGTAATTTAATGCACAATATACTCATAAAGTGGAATCCTCTCTGAGACCCTGGGAACAACTTGATTGTATCAATTGGTGTGGATACAAAATTCCTAAGGTTCAAATGTGTTTACTTACATTATTTATAGACATTTATTTATAATTATTTATATTAAGATAATATAATATAATTAAGATAATGCTGCTTAAAATGAGATAGATTATATTTAAAGATAATATTAGCTCCTGTCAAGCTAGTAAAATCTTTGCAGGTACTGGAGCTAACTTTATCGAGTCTTTTTACCTGAAAACATCAATTAATATCGAAATTGCACCCAATACAAAATTTAAAAGAATAGTTCACCCAAAATGAAAGTCTGCCACCATTTATACCTTTATGACATCAAACCTGTTGAGATGCATCTTGGTTTCACCATATTTGCATATAAATGAACCAGCTTCAATTCTGTGAGTCTGCTCCTCACATAAATCAATCGTATGGCTTCAGATGACTTGCATAAAAGATACTTTTAAGAATATGGATAACCAAACAGTTGATGGACCTCTACTGTCATCCATAGTTATTTTTTCCAAACTATGGAAGTCAGTGGGCACCATTGACTGTTTGGATACACACATTCTTCAAAATATCTTCTTTTGTGTTCAGCGGAAGAAAGTAAGTCCTACAGGTTTAGAAAACAACTTGAGGGTGAGTAAATGATTACAATTTTCATTTTTGGGTGAACTGCCCCTTTAAGCGCACTTCTTTTTCACAAGGGAAGGCTTGGAATGACCTGAGTATAAATGAGTATAAATAAAAATCCATCTTTGTGACTGATTTTTTTTTTTTTTTTGGAGAGATGAAATATGTTGTGGTTTTGCTACAAAATTAGACAGGAATTTTCATTTCTCACCGATGCATTCTGTGCCCACTTTGCGATACCCATCTGGACACTGGCAAGAGAAGGAGCCTTCTGTATTGAAACACTGCTGACTGGGCTGGCAGTCATGACTGTCCTGTTCACACTCATCCACATCTGTTTTTGTGAGACAGAATTGTGGAAATTTATTGTGGACACATCTCTAGTTTGGTTTTTATCTTTCTTTGTCTTTTCAGTTTTGGCAGTGGAGCCGCCATAACTGTGGAATGTAGTTATTGCAGCATTTATTGGTTCACAGCTCATGGGAATTGAAAGCTGTGTCTACATAGCGCTCTTGAGTAACGTTATCTCTGCTCGCTTCCTCTTGACGGTAGACGACAGCTGGGATGCCTCAGTCTTAGTAAATTCTTCGACCCCCTGCAGACCGGCCCCCTGCCAAGACTTCAGCACAACTCCTACAGTTGTCTGAGCGCAAAAACTAGCTGACCATTTCCCCTGACCACCTGTTTCTGTCTGAGTCATTCAGGTGCTAACAGTCAAAACTAAAACACCGCATGCAATAATTCCCTCTTTCACCATCATGTTCTCTAATACAACTGATTTTCATTTGCATTTTGATCCGGACACACATGACGTGACTCGGTGACTTTGTATAATGGTATGCTACTGTTTACAACGCAAACTCGCAGGCCCTCTGACACATGTTCTGCAAACACACGCTTGTTTTCACAAACTCACCCACGCAGCTGTCTCCCTGGGGCTCAAAACCTGGAGGGCACGGGTTGAATGGCTCGCTGGCCGTGTTCTCCAGGCTGGGGTGGATCTGGTTGGGTGGTTCAGGGGCAGGTATGAACGAAGCAGAACGAGGAAGGCACAGGTACCCACCATAGTGGTTAAAGCACTTCATCTCTCCCTTACAAGCCTCTGGGATTGTCTCACATTCGTTTATATCTGCAGACAGATATTCCAGGCAAAATACACAGTTTGTGGGTAAAAAGTACACTAGATCATAACAGTTAACAGTTATAAGACCCATACATATATTACACACTAACACTGCAACAGTCGTTTAATGCTGAGGTTTCAGTATGACAAATTATGTTACTTTAAATGTCTAATATTATACACTACCATTGTACTAATATACTAGTCTCTCATGCCCGCTAAGGCTGCATTTATTTACTTAAAAATACAGTAATATTGTGAAATATTACAAATGTTTTCCATTTTAATATATTTTAAAACTAAATTTATTCCTCTGATGGCAAAGCTGAATTTTCACTCATTACTTCAATGTCACATTATCCTTCAGAAATCATTACTTTTTTTCAGGATTCTTTGATGAATAGAAAGATCAAAAGAACAGCATTTATTTGAAATAGGAATGTATTGTAACATTATAAATGTCTTTACTGTCACTTCTGATCAATGGAATGTGTTCTTGCTGAATAGAGTATTAATTTCTTTGAAAAAAATCTTTATATAAAAATCTATATATTACATATATATTTTTATTTATTTTAAGCATATACATTTTTGAATATACATTAAGTTATTTTATATATATATATATATATATATATATATGTGTGTGTGCGTGTGTGTGTGTATATATATCTATATATATATACACACACTCCTATTCTGTGTGATTTAACTATTGTCTGTGTTTGATGATTTGTTTTAAAGTAAAGTGAAGTTCTACATATCCTTGGTCAGTGTATTAGATAGCATTGAACTCCCATAGGGACCCTTTGAATTGGATGTTTTAATTGTTTTGTGGTGAGGAGATGTTGTACCTTTGCAGTGTTGAGTCTGTGGATCCCAGTGATATCCATCTGTACATTCCTATAGAAAAAAAAACATGAAAGTAACACTTTACAGGGAAATTAAACTATATGTATATTGTATAGTTACTTGTGTGTGTGAATATAAGATATAAAGATATAATGATGTAACATACATTATGAAGATGTATTTAAAGAGAGAAGAGGGAGGGAGAGAGACAGGGGGAGGTTTCATTCCTCCTTACCGTAAAGGTGTCAGTTTCTGTGGGTGGCTGTGAAATAGTGCGGTGGAGAAACACAGAGATGCACATACAAAAGACCAAAACACACCCGGGCCGCATCCTCACACACACCTTCAACACGCTCTGAGGAGTACAGGCACAAAAACACCTCCAAGAGTGTTGACTAAAGAGAAACGATCAGACAGACATGCACACACACACACACACACGCTGGTAGAGTCTCTGGTGTGGATTAGATGCTGCTGGAATGAAGTTACACTGAGGAATCTGTGGATGAAAAACAAACAACTTCAGAAACGAGCTTTACGCATCACTATTTGCACACATGTAGCCAAAGTGATCCCACTGTATTAGTCATAAGTCAAAACAGATGTCTGTGGTTTATTGCAGCTTTATTAAGCGTATCAGTATAATGTAGTGTCAGGGCCTCTCATTTAATAGCAATGCACACACTATCGCTGAAATTGCTTGATTACCAGACTCCCCCTAGTGGTTGTATTAAAATTGCAACAAAATCAAAAAGACTTGCACGTAAATTCACTTAAGATAACGGTTAGTCTTGAATAGTAATAAAAAAGACTAATTTTTTTTTTTTAATTATTGTGTAATCACTCATTTTTTATGATGCTTGCATTATAGTATACATTGTAAGATAAACAGAGAGAGAATAAGACTTATAAATAGCCTCTTTATCTGTGTGCAAAAATACTGTTATAGTACTGTGTGATTGTATCAGATGGTAATTTCATGGAACTTTGATATATGTACCATGATATCCTATTCTAGTTGTCTAATAAATCTGTCACTGTATATTATTTGATACTGATATTAGATAAAATGCTTGTGTTCCTATAAATCCCTAAATGCACAAATGTAAAAGAAATGTAAAATAATATTTACACAATACACTACTACCAAATCTACCAACAGCAGTGGTACATTTGCTGAAAATAAAATAAATGTTAACATAAAACAATAAGGTTCAATTAGTTGACGTTTGTATAATAAACTAGCAATGACCCACCATGTCTTTTAAAGAATTTGTTAATTTATAAATATAGTTAATTTAATTAATTTACTTAGGTAATTATAGTTAAAATATAGTTTGTTCATAGAACATTAATTAATGTTAATTTAGACCATTTGAAATAATCAAAATTCTCTCTCTCTCTCTAATGTATAGTACTTTTTTGTTAGTTTGAATAGGTCCTTTCTTCATTCAAACACCCCCAAGAGCAATTACTAACTGTAACTATTAAATATTAACTCTAATTTATATAAAACATTTCTGGCTTTGATGGGAATAAAAAGCTTTTCGCTAATGTCAAAGTATCACACAGACCTATTAAATGCAACTCTATTTTCCTGGCATTCTTTTCTGTAAATACACACATACATTGACATTTACATAGAGTGTGCACACAAACAGTGTTTGCAAGCGTAGTATGGAAACACAAAAGCTGCTCCAACATGACACAGAGCCCAACAGTAGCTCTTTTCTGAAAAGGCAGAGTTTAGAGAGTCCAGTCTAAAAGTATTGTCATGTTGACTCAGTGCGACAAACAGCAAACCGCAGGGTGACGTGCAAATCTGCACATTCTATCCCCGCTGGATCAGCCTCCAGATAGAATTGTTGTGCTTTTCCTCCCAAACCGCATGAAATGATTCAAGCCACTTACAGTAGCCGCCGTACAAGAAACACTCGCGACTTCACACACAAACACACTGAAACGCTGCGACAAAACAAACATGCTCGCAAATCTCTCGGCTGTGTGATTTACCCGCTCCTACTGACTGACCTACGTGCTACTTATGGTTTAAATATCTCAAAGCAGGCTGTCCCTGTGGTGTTGCACTGGACTGGGAAAAACCTGAAATCAACCATCATAAACAAACTCGAGGCCAGCGAGAGCATGGTCCGGAGTGTGGGCAGTGTGAAGGAGTGGGTAATATCGTCTGCCATCATGTCTGAGTGGCACTTGACCTTCTGGAATGCCAGCGGAGAGGATGTGGGCAGTGCTCTGAATAACGGACACTCGCTGTGTTTCCCACAGTATCACATTCCCGGGAAAACCCCCCAAGGTTCGCCGGAAAGGTCAAGTGTGGTTACCCAGAATGCCCTTGTATAAGGCTTACTTTCTGTTCTACTTTATCATTTTCTTTAGCAGATGTGTCGTTGTATGGCTACCAAAATGAATAAATGTGAGGCACTTTAGATTGGAATAGGCACGTCTGTTTGCCTAACATTTGGTTGGCTGGTAGTCCCATGACTTTTGTAAAGTCTGCAGTGATTATATGACCACAAATAACACAGGTAATAAAGACTGGACTTCATGGGCAGACCACACACATGTAATGACAAACGCTCTCCTCCTACCTCTCGCTCACCCTTATAAACACGCTCACACTAGTCTAGTGTCATCTCTACGGTTAACTTTGCTGGTCAGTGCACTTATAATTTTATGAATACGACCTCCTCTCCTCCCACCTGAGCAAACCTAAGTGGGGTTTTTATGTCAGGACCCCCATGGCTTTACTGGTAACAAAGACGGCATAGACACATGTATTGGTTGTGGGTTTTGCCCAAATGAATTGGACACTTAAGCCACAATTTAAAACGTATGAATGTCAGCAGTAGATACAAAATATCAGTAACATTTTAGTTTTGGGAACAATTCTCACTATTAACTAGTCGCTTATTAGCAGGCATATTACTAGCATATTGGCTGTTCATTACTCTTCATAAAGCACATATTAATGCCTTATTCTGCACAACCATATTTTAGATTCCTACCTCACACCCAAACTTAACAACTATCTTACTAACTGTTAATAAGCAGCAAATTAGGAGTTTATGGAGGCAAAAGTCATAGTTAATAGTGAAAATTTGTCCCCAAACTAAAGTGTGACCAAAATATCTCCAAAGTAGCATCTACAAATAAAAGCTCTCTTTTCTTAGCTAATTATGCAGTTATTCTTAACTAGACGGTCTCAAGCTAATTTTAGATTATGTACAAAGTCGGTTCTCCTCAAGTTCACACAAGTGTCCATAAATGTAGTTTATCACATTAACTGTACCATTTACATCATTAAACAGTAGTTACTGAAGTTTTCAACAGTACAGTATTATACAGACACTGAAATTGTCTTCAAAGATTGTTTTACAACC
The DNA here is from genome assembly GCA_021397915.2 of Tor tambroides. NCBI lineage: Eukaryota > Metazoa > Chordata > Actinopteri > Cypriniformes > Cyprinidae > Tor > Tor tambroides. Next base: position 16,074 of record JAFVLL020042448.1, on the reverse strand, counting down.
ACTAGAAGAAAGTACACTACTGTTCAAACATTTGGGGTTTGACGATAGAAAGTCTCTTACTTGTATGCACCAAGGCTGCATTTATTTGAACAATCAAGAAACAATTATTATTACAAATAGGAATAACTGTTTTCTATTTTATTCTAGTTTATGTAATTTAAACGTAATGAATTCCTGTGATGCAAAGCAGCATCATTACTCCAGTCTTCAGTGTCACATGATCCTTCAGAAATCATTCTAATATACTAATTTGCTGCTCAAGAAACATTTCTTCTTCTTATCAAAATTTAAAACAGTTGTGCTACCTAATATGTTTGTGGAAAGCATCTAAGAAACTTTTTTAGGATTCTTAGATGAATATAAAGTTCAAAACGAACATCATTTATTAAATACAAATCTTTTTTTAACATAAGTTCTAGACAAGATCCTTGGTGGCCATCAATGATGCTCACTACTTCCACATTGCTTACTTTAGCAGCCCTGTGAAGACAAATTAATATTTCCAAATACCAAAAATAGAGAACTAATGTGGCTACAACAGAGGGCCCCAGTCTGATTTATTCGACTCCCTGTCACACTCTCTGCTTTTAAATGAATGCTCAAGTCAGCATCCAGCCATATAAAATAAAACATCTAACATAAGTAATTAGCAGAACACATAAACAAACGTGACGTAACAGCAGTGGCCTGTGTAAGTACAGTAAAGCAGTGTTCCCTGTTTTGATGTCACAGAGCCATTTTATTGGCTTCATTCTTATAACAACACCTGTGCTTCCAAAGTTGGCCAAAACGGTTTTGGTATAAACACAAGCCACAAATTCCCAGACCTTTGTGTGTCCTCAGAAACCTTTGAGAGTCTGTGCGTAATGTTCCCATTCTGCTGTGTCGTTCACATCAAATCAGCTCATATAAACAGACAGGAGTTTGTATGAATCAGCTTTTTGTCTTTAAAAATAGAAACATTGTCTAAACAAAGTCACCCATTTTACGCTCGCAGGGCTCAAATAACAACGTACAGTCAATGGCATTAGTCTGGTTGTGAAACAGAGGTTGGAAAAGAGATTGGAAAGTTTTGCAACACTTCAGATGTGTAGAGATGTGTAAAACCATCATGATGGTTGAGAAATAAATGTTAAAACAAAACGCAACAACATTGTATGTATAAGCATGGAAAGCTGGCAGATATAAGATCATATGATCTTCACCAGTACTTATGGTAGGAGATGTGGAATCTGCTGAATAATGTGATTGATTGTTCTCTCTCTAGTGTGCTGTCTGTAGTCGTGGATGTTTGGAAGAGAGCTGGAGAGTGAGCGTGACGTGTGCAGCCCTGGAGCAAACCGGCCAGTTGAAATTTTCCTTAGTCTGCCCTTTATCGCTTTCTCCTTCTGCCCCACTGTCTGTGACATAACTTCAATTCAGCCTGACGTGTCTGCTTTACTTAGATGACCAGATCCACAATGGCCCAAAGACCCCACACAAACAACAGCTACTGGAGTACAATGACATTCTAATGTTCCACTGTAATATGTTTTCTTTCGCAAACGCGCTGTACTCACAGGCCGGGCTTTCTTCTTGCTCTGTTCTTGAATGCAGTGGTTTTTCTTCTTTTCTTCCGGTGGATCCCTCTCTAGTTTGTTTCAGTGCAGTGGTGGCACGTCTTCTCTTCTATCCTCACTCCTCAGCCTGATAGAGTGAGTGTGGAGACGGACAGCTGGACTGTGAATGTATGCAAGGGAGGGAAAGACGGAAGAGAGGAGAGAGGGACAGCCCATTCCGACCCCCATACAGCCCCCCTGCACGGCCATCCTCCGCCCCCAGACCCCCCCTCGTCTGACCCCCCAGGAGGAAAATTCCTGGTCTGCGGCCCAAATTCCAAAATTCCAAATGTGTCCAGCTCAACGACAGAACAACAGCATACAGATTCACACACACACACACACACACACACACACACACACATGCAGCCAACCCCCTTTCATACACACACATGAACCAACCACACACACACACGCACAGGCGGAGACCCCACCTGGTTTCATTTAAACTCGCCCCCCACAGCCTGCAACTCTCTTTCTCTCTTTTCCCCTCCACCTCAAGTCACCCTTCATCTCTCCCATCTTTTTCGGTCTCTTGCTCTCTCTATTCCTTTCATTCGGCTGGATATTTATAGCTCGGGAGAAGCTGGTGGAATGCAGACAAAAATTAGAGAGCAAACTAGAAAGAGAAAGAGAGAGAGGAGGCAAGGGTAGAGTGAAAGAAGGGAGGATAGGACGCACGTCTGCTTGGAAAAGTTGTTAGCTTTTTTTTTTGCCGTGTCTAAATATTGAAACTGGAAGCTGATATTACTAGAAATGAGAGGCAATGGAAAGACTCACATTCTTACTGCTGGTACACTTTTATTTTGCATGCACAAACAATAGAGCATGAATTAGAAATTGGAGTTTTGGTCTATCTATATGCTAAAGTACTTGTCACTGTTGACAAAATTCACTTTTAGCAGATATTAAATATTGATTACTGCACTCCACAGATTTTGTACAATCAAATGTTCTCCACACATAAGATACTATGTATTTTCCAGTTTATGGGAGCTTTTGAGTCACAAGTACCAAAGAAATGTGAGTTACTTGTGACTACAGGATTGAAAACTATTGTTAGATCAACAGAATTCCCCCAAATGTTGTCCCAACTAGTCAAACAGTGTCTAAACTAAGAATTGAGCAATATTGGTACTGCTTTAAACTGTGGTTTTTCATTATTGTTAGTTGTGTGTTGTGTTGTAAGAGGATGAGCTCTTAACATTACATTTGTACAGTGTCACCATTCTTGAAGTTTGTATGCCAAGTTTGTGTCATCATGGCAGTTGTGTGTCAACCTTTTAAAACTTTATGGCAGATATGTTTGCTTTGTAAGGTGGTTGTTCCTTCAGAAACAAATACATAAACCATATTTATATATAACTATATACAATTTCTTGTGTTATTTGTTGAACAAGAAATCTGTAGTTGCCTTCATAAAATTACTGGCAAATGAGACAGAAACTCAGAATTATGACAGTGGTTGGAAGAACTTAAAAATATGAATGCATCATGTTGCCTTGAATTTTTTTCTGCACTGTTAAAAATAAAGGTTATTTTTTGGCATTGATGCTTCCATGAAGTACCTTTAACATCCATGGAAGGTTCTTTACAGTTGGAAACGATTCTTTAGATTATTAATACAATCTTCACACTAAGAAAAAAAAATGGTTCTTTCAAGAAGGGTTCAGTGAAGGGTTCTTTGTGGAGCCCAAATATTGTTCTTCTGTGGCATCACTGCAAAAACCTCTTTTTGGAACCTTAAGAGTGTAATACTAATTTATAATAGTAACTAACATACTATTATGTTTTGCCAGAAGTAGTAAAAATTGTATGTCAATATATAGTATGTATATTTATAAAAACATGTCAGTGATATATGCTTTTGCTTAATTGAGGCTTTTCATATACCATGTATAATAAAGAAATGATTATACATTGTACCTAACTCAGTTGTGTCGTCACAAAATCAGTTGCACATTCCTGATGTTAGAGGCATCACATTCAATCTTCATCAAATTATACAAAGAAATAAACATTGTTTTGCTCTGCAAATGACAAAAGGGCAAACAAATCTGTTTGCCATTACTCTTGTACCAAAACACCTCTAGAGTAATGTGGTAGGCCTGACAGCTGTCATTACATACTATTGCAAAAACACACACGTACACCGTGCCACAAAGGCCTGACAAATTGTGGCCCCCTGCTGCTTTCCCAGCCCCCAGTGGGCCCACACACAGACCTCACACCCATCATGCACCCACTTACCTTAGTCAAGCCAGAGGGGTCAGGAGTATAGGGGCCATAAAGACGCACATGTAAGCCACAACTTCCTTTGGACTGTAAGCATGTTATTTACCATTAAGACCCTCAAATTATGTCAGTCAAAACAAGTATGATCAGTGCATAATCTTGTTTCTGAATCATCATCATGACCAAATATACTGTGTTTTTTTTCAGTGGGTTTGTTAAAAGGGAAAACCCACAAAGCAGAGTTAATGAAAACACAATGCAGACAGTGTCTGTGGAAATCATGCTGTGTTTATTTACAAGTCATACAGTTCTGGAGGCCAAAGGGTGAAAGAATGAAGCAGGGATAGAGGGAGATGAAGAGATAGACAGCTAGTAGAGGGACATATTTGGGAAAGAATTAAAGGAACAGTGGTGGAGGTAACGAATTACAACTACTCACGTTACTGTAATTAAGTAGTTTTTTCGGGTACTTGTACTTTTTTGAGTATATTTTTTAAGCTGTACTTTTACTTATACTTAAGTACAAATTAAGCAAAATAATCTACTTCGTTACATTTAAATCATAGTTCGTTACTGAGTACGCCCAATTTGAATTGATATTCAAACCTTTGACGGCATTTCAGTAGCCAATAAAGATATCCGATCGTAAACAGACCAATAAAAGCCCTGATATCTGAACTGGGAAAAGCCACCGCTGCAGCAGGTTATGAAGAGCTGACCAGACAGTGAGGGAGCTCAGCTTAACTGGAGTCAAAGTTTGGAGAAACAAACTACGTGGTAGTGTTGTCATAAATATCTATATTTTGATATCGATACTGATATATATGATACGGTTCCATTACTCATTTTCTGCAGTATCTACCGTATATAGCTTGCCCTACACCAATACAAGCTGCGTTTCGCTCTCTCCTCTCCGACAGTGAGTTACACGCATCCGCCTCCTGTCAGTACCGGCAGTTCAAGCATTTTCATAGGATCTAATTTGTAAAAAAAAGACTTTGATTCTCGAATTCATTCTTGTTCAGTACGGCCGCTGTTGTCACCGGAAAAACTTTTACCCTGCAAGCGCCAATCCGGAAGCCAGAAACGCGGAAGTGTGAAAAAGGCTAATTGCAGGTATTCCGCATAATTTTAATCATTCCCGCGCAAATGTGGCATGTAACATGAGAACACAGTCATGTAATAGCAGAAACCTGGATGCGAGTTCTCAAATAGGCCTAACTTATACAAATTAACTGCCTGTCCTTTCACTCCGATATTGCTTGTGCGCACTCAGACTGTGTGCTATCGCGATCTCTCCATGCTTTTATAGTAGAAATTATTTCTCTTTGCTCCTAGATTAAACTTTGTCAAAAGTTATCATTCAGAATAGATCCACGCCTGAACGATGAAAATGCTACAGGAAATTTTATTGACTGTAAGTGAAATGCACCAGAAAGTCTTTCATTATGAAACATGGAACTTCTTTACAATGTAAGTTTATGCTAGAATTGTTTCAGAATGGGATATTTGTATGATTTGTACATATAAATATCCTAGTCTGTCTAACTGCATCGCTACATTGTACAGACATTACAGGTCAAAGCCATCTGTTGTCCCATTTATCTAAATAAATAACATATGGCTTTTAAATCACTGCTTAAAAAATTCAGTCTTGTCATATTTCAAATACCTCATCTGAATTGAGGAAATTTGTTTTAGAATTTTATTACTGACTGTGTACTTGTCTTCTTTTGTAAATTCAGTTCAGTTTGAAATCAAATTTGAATTCAAGCTTCTTAAGCTTTTGCAATAAAGTTACCCTATTTTAAAGATACAAATACACAGAATGAGCAAATGTTTAAGACTGAGATTTTTGTAATGGTAATTAATCAATGTTTATATGTAGGCTATGTAAATAAAAGCCTATATTAAAATCTGTTCATCATATAAAGTGAACATGTCTTTTTTAGAAGACTTGGATTAAACCACTCAAAGCTTGAAATAATGTTTGCTTTAAAAAATGGATGGACAAAATAATTTGAAATATTAAAATATCTATATGGCAGTATACAGTATAATTTTGCCAATGGTATTGAAAATGATTGAAGTCATGAAGTCATCATGAAATCAAAAATGACCCTACTTACTTTTTTAATGCACATGACTAGTCTTGTGTTGAATAATTAAACCGTGCAAGTCAATATACCAGGAAAAAAAATAGTCTGTCGTCGTAATCTTTAATCAAAACTGAAAATTTGCTTCCGCTCTAGAATGGTGTTCTCGCTCTGATGACGTCAGTTTGACAGCTTGGGGAGAATCCTCTTGTTAAGTCGTGACGTAAGGACTGCAGTTTCCGAGTCCATGTCTCTACTCATTTCACTTGAGAATAATCTTAACAGCCATTTATGAGCACTATTTAATTAATATTACATATTTAAGCAAAGCATTTAAAAATTTGCTGTGCACACTACAGTCTCCGTGCTCACATTTTATTATATTTTAGCTGAGTGACTGTCTGGCCATCTGGGATTTCAGTATGGCGATAAGGTTAGGGTTATAATTTTTCAGTATTACATGACATCGTGGGTGTATATTAGCACAGTTTGTTGTTTTCTTGGGGCATCTGGAAGAGCATTAGGACCCAGAAGCGAAGATATGAATTAATATTTTTGGGTAATTCATTATATATTTCCGCTAAAAAGTAACTAGTACTCTGAGTAGTTTTTGAGACAAGTAATTTGTACTTTTACTTAAGTACCGTTCGGACACCAGTACTTTTACTTGTAATTGAGTATTATTTCAGCAGTGTAACAGTACTTGTACTTAAGTACAAATTTTCAGTACTCTTTCCACCACTGTAAAGGAAGTAGATGATAAACAGGGAAAAATTAAACATCAGCCCAAATATTCATCAGATGCAGGACTGCATGCAGATGAGTTATCATGATGGGAGAGACAAGTTGTAAATGGAGATTCTTCTTCAGTCGTGGTACATTCTAAGGATGCAACTTTTGATAACTCCCATGTACCTGGTCCAGACAGCATGGTGCCTGAGAAAAAAGGTTTACAAAATTTGTCACACATAAATAATATATGTTTAGTTTGTAAATACATGTACATTTTAAATGTTTACTTTGATACTTTGATGTGAAATTCTCTTTGAAAAGTTGGGGTCAGTAGGATTATTTATTTATTTTTAAGAAATGCTTTTATTCAGCAAGGATGCATTAAACTGATTAAAAGTGACAGTAATGGTTTAATAAATAGTAAATGATGTTCTTTTGAACTTTCTATTCATCAAAGAATCCTGAAAAAATGTTTCCTCAAAAATATTAAGCAGCACAATTGTTTTCAGCACTGATAATAATGAGATATATTTCAAATCAGCATATTAGAATGATCTGAATGAATGAAAATATATTTAAAAAGAAAACAGTCATTTTAAATTGTAATAATATTTCACAATATTATTGTTTTTACTATGTTTTTGATCAAATAAATGCAGTTTTTGTGAGCATTAGAGACTTCTTTCAAAAACCATTAAAAAAATAGTGTAGTTTGGGATAAATACATATTTTCTAAATGATTAGGAGTGTTGTGATTTTGTTTGTATAAACAGAAAACCACATTCCACAGTGGCTAAACCACATAAATGACTGGACAGGAAACAAAGGTGACTACAGATAAAACAATGTGCATATGATACAGTAACCCCCACTGGTTGCAAAGAGAATTTTCCTTGAACACAGACCTCTCTATATGCAGCAATGGTTGAAAAAAAATGACTGTACACACTGCACAACAAACATAGTGTGACTTACTTGAAGGTGTCAAGGATATGTGCTGAGTTAGTATAATGTGTAAGGTAGAGGTTCACATCTATTGATGTCCATTTGTCTGATCGACAAGGTTCGATAAACTGTAAGGAGAACAAGGGATTAATTTTTTTTTTAAACTTTGAGCACTTCAGATCTAATAGATGCTTTTATAAATTAAGAAGATACCTTTTCGACAAGGTCAATGAAGAAATCACGAACATCTTTTGCGTTGATTAATTTGGCAGCCATATTTACAAGGCTCCTTGAGAGATTCTACAGCAGGAGATATTTTGAAATCAAGAATCATGTAGAAAAGCATTCATTTCACAAGATTATAAACCCTCTTACCTTAAAACTGGCTTCCATCTCATTGAAGACATTGGTTTTACCCCGCAGAGCAGTGCACACTAAACTGAATGGATGAGAGGTTTCATTATTCAGATGGCTCAGACTGAGGGAGTAACCATGCAACATTTGGACATTTACAATGGCCCTCCTCAGACCCGTATCTCTCTTCTCCCTGTCCAGATCACTCGCTCACACACACCTTTTGTGTTGGTCTAAGAGATCCTTGTCTGTGATTAGAATTTTGAGGTCCTTAAGGTCTTGAAGGAATTCCTTATCCAAATCTACATCCATGTCCTCTATCATGTTATCTAAGAGAGTACAGACAAAGACATGAAAGGAGATACTTTCATCTATGGCAGTATTTTTCTAAATTACACAATTGGTCAGACTGACAGTGTCCATTAATAACTTTCAAGAATGTGCAGAAATTAAAATTAGTTCAGAACATTAGGACACTAATGTATCACTTTGAAGGGGTTTATTTTACAACAATGACCAGTTGACTGTATATTCTCATATACTTAATAAATGGCTACTTAACAAATAAACAGATATGTAATTATTATTAATATATTATGAATAATTCTAATAATTTTATGCATTATTATTATGCAGAAATATTACAAATATTATCTTTAAAGTATTTTATCAGCTGACTGTATAATATCTCACTTAATATACAAGTACTTAAATAAGCAAATAAATAAGTAGTATATAATTATTATTAATATATTACCATTATGATTATTATAACAATGTATATGACTGTATATTATCTCACTTAATATGTAGCTACTCGATAGATAGATAGATAGATAGATAGTTGGATGAGTATATAATAATTGTTAATATATTACCATTATGATTATAATAAATACAAATTTGAACAATTAATGCCACGATTGACCAATTTCAAGTGTTGCAGATGGCTGTGTAAGAGCTGTGTAACTGGTCTTACCCACAGCTCCTAGAGTCCAGTTGTTAATGAGCTGCCCAGCACAGAAGGCAAAGTCCTGGAAGGTTAGATACTGCAACTTTTTCTTCCCCGTCTCAAAACGATTATTGGCAAAGAACACTATTGCAGCATAGTCTCTGGAGGAGGAATTGGCAGGATCATTTAGCAAGAGAAGGTGAAAACACACTAAATAAACACTGAAGCAACTGTTCATGGGAACTTGTATTCTCACAATTTTAAATGAATATACAACTGGAAGAATGGATTTGTATAATATTCCTATTCCTAATTATGCTTTGACTGTTCTCTTTTTTTGTTGTTGCTTTTTCCTCATTTTCTAAGCACACTTCTACTGGCATTCTGGATTAATTACAAAGATTTAGAAAGAAGAAACTTTTCAGAAAAAGACTTTCTCACCTGGCTAATTGATCAGGTAGAAGAAAGTGTTGTCGTATGTTTTCCACCAGGGGGCCCTTGAGTTCTTCCACCACTTTGAACACTCGCTTGAAGTTGTCAAACTATATTTAAGGAGATAGATATAATCATTTCATTTCCAAAAGGGTCTTGTAAAAATATCCAAGCATAAATCTTAGCTACCAATGAGATGTTTATAGTTTTAGGGTGTATTTATACTTGGTAAATTTGGTTTTAAAAACTCCAAAATGGACCGAAGACATCTAAACGAACCAAAATCAGGAAGTTACATCACAAGCTACAACCCTAAAAAGACAGAATGCTCAAGCCCGTTACAGACTGTTACAGGCATCTGAAATGCTGTCTACTTGCAGCAGATCTGTGTGTGTGCAACAAAGAATTCAGAAATCTGACTCCTTTAAACATTTTATAAGCTCTTTGTGAGCTGGTAAAAATACCACTGCATGTACACATATACAACAAGTACATGTAGCCCAGCACACGGTTTCGAATGTTCGGTAAGTTCGCAAAATACACGTCATAAAAGCTGTCCAGATTGTTGCTGTATCCATATGCCTTTTGTTTTGCATCTTTAGGTTTGGTGTTAAAAATGACAGCATAAAAGCTAAGCTCACCAAAATTAATTGTAGAATTGTCTTTTTTGGACCAGTAGAACCAAGAGAACCAAATTTAACGTGTAAACACCTCCTTAAACGGAGTCCTTCAGCTCACCTGTCTTCTGCAGCTCTTCAGCGTAATGCCTGTCTTTGTGCTAACATCATCAAGGTCTTTTTTGGTTCCTTTGGAGAGCTTCTTTCCCAGGACCTCTCGAACAAACGAATCATCAAAAGCATAATACCTAGAAATAAAAATACAAATAAATGTTTTAAATTGAATAATAATCACATAAATATAAATAAACTGGCAAAACACAAACCAGTGCATACCTTTCAATGAGCATGGCTTGTCTGTCTGGTGGTATCTGAAATAGTAGCTGATTGGCTAGTTTAGCTGGGTGGTGCAAAAGTCTCTCACACATCTGGAAAGTTCTGTACTGGTCCATGGTGTCACTAAGCAGCACTTCTGCACTCGCCTCACACTCCTCCATTACACCTCCTTCTATCCGCACCTTCACTGCATCATTCACTATGAGTTCGACCACATTGATAAATATATTATTAACTTCCTAAAACAGATATTACAATAGCTCAAGATCTCATGGATAATACCGTACCTGTATATCCATTCAGCCACAGTTGATACACCTCTTTGTCCATAATGGTGGTATTTCCAACAAATACATCCAGTTCCACAGACATCTTGACATCGGCACTATTTAAACTGTGCAAAGTCACATGGTCATGGTTAGTTAATACCAAACAGATGACTGTAACATTCAAATTTACTTAGTGAGTTGCGAGAATAAACTGATTTTAAGAGTCTCACCCTTTGTCACTAAAATCAAAGAACAAGACTGACAGACAATAGCTATTCCTTACACAAAATTGAGGCTACGGCCATTAACTAATCATTAACTATTTAGCCAATCCATAACACAATTTAGCACACCACAGACATGCTGCATTACTATGTATTTTCCAAAAAAAAAACAAAAAAACTTAGACTTACCAGACACAAGCGTATTAACGTGAAAGCTGATTTTTAATCACATTCAGATGTCACAACATTAGCTCTTGTTTTGGTATGTCTAACGTTAACGTTAATTCCTTTCGACTTTTAACGTTACTCGTCGAAACCATATGCTTGTCTCATAGGTAAGCATGCAGACTGTTTAAAGATAATTACCACGAGTTGATCATACACGGGTAAGTGGTGACCATCACGTAAATATTTACCAAACCCTAACTGTCATATCTAGCGACTACGCTACATCCATAGCAACAGCACACTGTCGTGACTACTTCCGGGTGTGAGCCGCATTCATATTACGTTACATTCGTCTGGGCTATTTCCCACTTCATGAATGGGGAAGGAAATGTTTTACAACATGGTGAATTCTGTGAAAAATTCCAAATTAGTTGTTCCCAAAAGAAGTTTAAACAGATTGTTAAAGCTCTCCCAGTATCACTTGTATCTATGATTAAGCAAGATATAATGTATTCAAAAGTCACTCCTACCTTAAGACAACTTTACATTAATGGTATTAATTTTCTGAATTACAAATGTAACAACAAATTTATAAGAAACAGTCTACTTAACTGCCAGACAAGCTCTCTCAAAAGAGATTATATTCTCAAAGACTTTGGAAAGGAGATAATAAAAAAGATTAGATGTAAATACTTAAAATTCCCAGTCCCACCAAAAATGAAAGAAATGCAGTTTAAAATTATAAACAGGATTTATCCAACTAATGATTTCTTAGAACAGAGATTTAAAATGGATGTAGGAAACTGTAGCTTCTGTGAAGATGAACCCGAAGATTTGGATCACCTTTTTTGTTTGTGTAAAGTTGTACAAAGGTTTTGGCAGGACCTTCAACAATTGTTCATCTCCAAAGGAATTCAGATGATGAATCTAACAATTAATGATATAAAATTTGGTATTTTTCGCAATGATCACAATGATTTTGGTATTAACAATGTCATTTTGTTAAGTAAATATTTCATACATAAATGTCGATTTTTCAAGATAAATCCTAACTTTACGCAGTGGAGGAATGAGTTGAAACTTTTCTATAACTCTTTATTATTGATTAATAACAAGAATGCAGTGAAACTGGGTTCTTTTATAAACAATCTTATTGAATAATTGCCCTTTTGATTCATCTTCTTTTGAATGTGTAAATGCCATTTTTGCCATTTGTAATATGCTCCCTGTTCTTTTTGTATTTGTTTTCTAAGTTGTGCACAGGTTGTAGTAAGACTTTTACATTGTACCTGATTTGTTTGTATTTGCTTTGTCAATAATATAAAAAAAATAAATAAAAAAAAAAAAAAAAAAATATTACGTTACATTCACGTGACTGTATGATACTGTAGTTTCTGTTAGCGAGTCTTCGGGTATCATCACAACTGTATATTAATGAATGTTTTAGACGCTTTACTGAATGTTTTGGCATACAATTGGCATGAAAAAGCACCTTTTTTTTTTTTTTAAATAAATACCACTAATATTTTTTAGAACACTGCAATATTTTAATCTATATCGTATAGTAGTGTATGATGTAACTAGGCCTATATAATATATAACCTAACAATATTCATTATAACATTATAATGTTTTGAATTTATATTTTACTTTATTTTAATTAACCTAATTGAATACTTTGCTCACCATCAACAAAACCTGTCTTATAAGCTTAGTTAAATAGTGCTGTTTGTGATTTTGATACCATTAAATGAGAATATATAAACTTGCAATTTCAAAAAACATGAATAGTTATGTCAGCTGTAAAGTGAGATTGGGGATCATTGAATAGATCCTGGTGTTAAACGACTGTTAATAAAGTTTTGGATTGTGATATAATTACAAATGGAATGCATTTAATAAAAGAATCCATGGTGATGGCTGTAGCATCTTCGTGAAAGGCAATTGTCACATGTTTAATTCCAAGTAGAGTTAACCTAGAAACTGTTAATGACATCACAATCCTGCCCTATTAGTACTGTGTCCTTGAGCCATTTACTAGGAGGAAACGACCCTACCCTAGCATACTGTAAGTCATTATATGAAACCACTTTCACATTACCAATTCACTAAATCACTTTATTTATTTAGACTTGTACATTGATAATGCGCAGGAAAACAACATAAGATTTTATAAGATGATAGAATGTAACATTTTTAATGATTACATTTTACAACTATAGTTGTTTTAACATACATTACAGTTTTAAACAATTATAACAAGACATGCTACATTACTTGTATTTTCTAAAAATCCTAAGTGGACTTACCTGACACAAGCTTACTATTTTATTTTTAGTTTTTTTTTTTTTTTTTTTTTTTTTTTTTTTTTAGATATTATGCATTTGATTATTTGTTTAATCGAGAGGTCTTCTGCTGGCTCCAAATCTATATCACATATTATAAAAATCTCACATTTAGATTTATTCATTTAATAGACGGTTTTCTCCAAATGACTTATAAATGAGGAATACAACAAGCAATTCATCTTAAGGAGGCGATAGCATGAGAAGTGTTAACAATACAAAGTTTCAAACATCATCTAGAATAGTAAACTATAGAACAGGGAGATATTAAGAAATAGTAAAAACTTAGAAGGTTTTTTAAAAACTCAATCATGACGCTATCAGGTGTGTTTACAAGTGTCTATTTTCAAATAATTTCTTAAATTTCCAAGAAGAATTAAGACTGACAAAGACATAGGCTACTCTGAATTTACAGTTTGTTTTATTCATGTAAGTGCATGACCATGCCATCATTACCAGATTATTAGGATATTTCATTACAATAAATGTTTAATCCCCTCTAGCAGCTTAGCCAACATAACTCTTTCAAAAAAATTCCAATTCAAATTGCAATTAACTCTCATTGAATCCACCAAAGGGCGCAAGTATATTTTCAACACTGCCTTATTATTCTGCACCTCTCCCCTATTGTCTTGCATGCCGTTGTTCACCCCTCCCTCTCGTTTATCTGAAACTGTGGCCTGTTTCCATTCTCACTCCAGCAACCCCCCTCTCACCCCAGGCCCTGGTTAACACCCCACATTGTTATATCCTCGTGCTAGCAATTGTGCTGGAGAGCAGGGCGGAAGGATGTGGCTAAATACCTCGGCTTAAAGTAAAGAAAAAGCTTTTGTCACCCTTTCCGTTAGTTTTGTGTATGTCCCGTGTGTATGCAGTCTCATCTCAGCAATGGGAAGACCTCATCTAGAGATATATTTCAACATAAACCTGTGTTAATATCCTTTGCTATGTATCTTCAGTGTGTTATAGGAGTATGGTGAGCTTTAGACATTAGAAACAGCTGTGAGAGGAGAATTCACTCACTATCCAGGATACAGTACAGATTTTTACGGTAAAGGAAGAGGGGAGGGGGTGAAGAAGGGAGGGGAGGAGAGAAGTAGATGGGGGAAGACATCACTGCCTCCCCAACCACCACCATCGCCAAAGGAAACACTGTAATCTCAAGGAACATCTCAACGAATTCCTCAGGAATCACCACTAAGTAAACCCGCAGGCAGCCGCCATACATTTCATTGGCGTTTTTTCGGACTATCCGACATTGTTTCTTGGTAAAACCGACCAATCGCATGCAGCACTAGTATAACCAACCTGTCCTACATTTAGACTCTTATTTATTTATTTTTCATATTTACAACGCGTTTTAGGGGAAGGCTAGCGATTGGATGTTTTGCCTACTTAGACAGTAAATAGCTCCGTGGTTGTGCACTGGAAAAGCTTTAGGGCGGAGAGAGACGGATGCGGACGACCATTGTGATCCCTGATCATACAGAAGAGAAGAGATGCTCCACGGGGATTATTTTAAACCTCCGTGTTGACCTCTCATCCCAGCCAGAGAAGCAGGAACAAACGCAGTTGTGCTTCAGAGCCTCACAGAAGCCAAATACTGAGAAGTGAATGCTGCCAATTACGATTTAAAGCACTGAGGAGAGAGGTAGGCCTGTTTAGTGTGTTACCATCGTGATGTGTTTAATGTATCAATCGTTAAACATGACAAAAAAAGCCTGTTTGCATATACGAATTGTGTGTTTTCCATTTATTATAGGATATAGCCTAAATAGCGGAGCGAAGAGGAAATGGAGCGTTTTCTTCGTGCCTGGATGAGGAATGTTTCGATCCATTCACAGTGACAGACATCTCATGTGCCTCGTGAGAGTTATTTTATGGTTTAACCGCTGTAATAACTATTGACGGTGAATTTGTGTACAATATGGGGAGCGACAGTGAAGTACTGAACCGGGAGTTGTCAAAGATGTCCGATGAAGACTTGCTGGCTTGTTCTAAGGAAGAGCTGGTGAGTCGACTCCGCAAGGAAGAATCGGAAAAGATGTCCGCTCTCATACAGCGCGGTCGATTAATCAAGGAGGTCAATAAACAACTGCAGGGACATCTGCTTGAAATCAGGGAACTCAAAGTCATCAACCAGAGGCTGCAAGAGGAGAACCAGGAACTTCGGGATTTATGCTGCTTTCTGGACGACGACCGTCTGAAGGTGAAGAAGCTCGCCCGTGAGTGGCAACTATTCGGCCATCACGCTGCTAAAGTGATGCGAGAGGACCTCGGCGGATACCTCAAGAAGCTCGCCGACCTGGAGCGGATGCAGGACGGTCTGGTGAAGGAGAACCTGGATCTGAAGGAACTTTGTTTGGTGCTCGAGGAAGAATGCGTGAGCAGAAGTGATTCCAGCCCGGGCGGCTCCACGGATCTCAACATACCGTGTATGGTGGCCCGGGACGTGGGCGACGGGAGCTCCAGCACCGGGAGTGTTGGCAGTCCAGACCAGCTGCACTTGGTTTGTTCACCAGATGACTGAAGGAGAGGAGCAGAGCCATATTACTTTACCCTTCTCTCTTGATGCCGAGACAGACTTTTTATGTCTACTAAAGTAGTTTACATTTTCTGACAATGACATCTCAGCTATTTCGGTGGAAATAGACCAAGACTTCTAAAGTAGGCTAGTTTACTCATGGCCTTTTGATGCCATAAATACAGTTTCTCTATATTTCATTGATTAACATTTTATAGTTGGCAGACCTTTAACACTTGAGTGAAAT
>JAFVLL020042445.1:0-27268 GCA_021397915.2 Tor tambroides | reverse complement strand
CTCAAATTTCCAAACCTCTCAGTAGATTTTCGGACTATATTTAGCATAAATGGTTAATAGAGCATTATTTTCAGCTTTATATTTGGTGTATAGTACAGTCATCTGTAAATATTTTTATTTTCTCAGGTTTTTTTTTTTTTTTCATTTATTTTCTCAAAGTGACAAACTACAGAGTCCCTAAAATAAAAAAATAATAATAACAATTAAAAAAACAGACTTTTACAAGCACACAAGAAACTTTTTTGTGCCCTCAAGAAACTATTCACATGCGAATAGGCATTTTTTGCATGCTTATGCATTAAAAAGTTTTATATAACCTATTTCCTTTGTGTATCACTATGAATAAAATGAGAGTATGGATGCACATGAATTAACAGAGATCTGCTTGCTCAAAATTTGGCTTTTCTTATTGTATTACCTCTAATATCAAGACATAATGTTTAATTTAACACATCCTCTGTTGCGGCGCAGAAACCATGACACAAAATGGGCTAAAGGCTAAAATTTGCCAAGTTCAAGGGTCTATATAAAAAAAATGGTACTGTAAAAAGTGTTTAAAATGTGGCTTTCATTAGGGCAGTAAGCAATATTTCAAGGCCTTAGCTGTCTTTGTAGAGGCTAAGAAACCACACCGCAAAATGGGCTGATGGCACAACAAGTGGCTCAGTGTGCATTGTCCTATATGCTAAGTTTAATGGTTTCTCATGCGCACATAAAAGTCTGTATATTTTTTATTTTGCAAATGTCCTTGAGGCTATGTAATACGGTGCTAAGAATATCGAGAAGAAACCCAAAATGCTTATAACCTGCATTTTGCATAATCAAAAAGTGTATATTTGACAATCACTAAAGAATCACCAAACAGCTGCCATGAAATCTCACTTCTTGTACAATAAATTTATTTTCATTAAATTCTTAATTTTCTTCAAAAAAAAAAAAACTAAATAGGGGGAAAAGTCTGGAAACCCAAATATTTTTCCATACTCTGCTTTCTTTTTTCCATACTTTTCCAAACCCTGTAGGAACCCTGATAAAGGCATTGCATTTTTTTTATTTTAAGATTATTTACATTTTTATATTATACTTTTGCACATTGCTGCACCTGATTTTCAATGTGCACTTTAAGAAATAAAATAAAATAAAACTACCATTTATTTTTAAGGAGCCGTGCGTGTATGAAAAGGCTCCATTTTTTTTAAACATTTTAATTTTTGGATTATATCTTTGCACATTGCTGCACCTGATTTTTACTGTGCCCAGCAAATCTATTCTGATCCATTTTGCACATGTTTATGCAGGATATACTGTAAAACAAACAAATAAATAATGCATACACTGTAAAACATTATTTAAGTTGCAAATAAAGCAAGAAATATACTATTTCTAGTATTTTTATAGTCTTGCTACTTCCAAATGTCACCTTTAATTCAATGTGCTACTTGCTGTTTCTTTTTTTTTAATTATTTGTGAAATTCACTAGCAATTTCTGAGTAAAAAATAGTTTCAAAATTAAATCCTACATCTTTTTTTTTTTTTAGTGTATGAATGAGAGTCCCACCAATCACTGAAATGTCACCTGTACAAACAGTTAGGTATATTTCAGTCTTTCCCCATTCAGACATTGAGCTGTGCTGGTATGAATGAACGCAAACAGCTGCCCAAGGGTGTTATAAATGTGGGCCGACTTGCCTCAAACAGACTTCAGCTGGACAAAACAATACCGTCTCAATCATACGAGCGTCTCAGGAATGACACACTTCACCTTTAACAGCTCAGACGTCTCTGTTGCACTCAATAAAACTGATGTCCAGCGAGGTTATTTTAAAGCGTGTGTCATGTTTACAGCGTCTCTATGGATGTTTTTCTATGATGACAGCGGCCAGTCCTCATTATCACGGTCACTCCTGAAAAACAAGCTCATACGGCTCTGAAATCAACATTCGGGTCAATTAACATGTTGAGATGAGATATCCAGGGAGCACTAGCTAGTGTGCGTGTCCCTGGTGCACGAGCAGCTTTCATTTAGCAGAAACAATGACAACACTAATGGAACATGAGAGGCCTGAAACAAAGAGCACTTTACACACACATACAGCCCAGCGCCTGTGTTTGTGCTCCACTGATAAACATTTCCTTCAGTATTGTGTGTGCTGATGTTGCGGCTGGAGTTATTAACACACACACACACACACACACACACACACACACAGACAGACACACACACACTGCGGGTGTTTCATCTGTCAAATCTTAATGCAGTTAAACACCAGAGTTTAGTCCATGAAAAATGAGCAGAAGGGCAAACACAAGCCGCCGTGTGAGAGAGATTAATATTATGAAACGAAAGTGTGACTAAAGCCTTCCAGCTGTCTGACTTCATGATAAACACCTACACACTACGCTAATTAGTTAACTAAAACTAAAACCAGGCAAAAACATGAAAAAATACTTGAAATAAAATAAATGTTAACTGAAATAAAGTAAAATATTTTTTACAAATGTATTTTTATTTCAGCTATTTGCCAAGGCAACATTTCTAATTTAATTGAACTTAATTTAGCCTGAAGTATTAAAATTACTAAATTACTAAAACTAAATAAAATTATATATATTAAAGCATTCTATATAGACATTAAAGAGAAAACCTTAATAAAAGGGACAATAAATTGTTATTTAAAATAAAATAAAATAAGCTGCCTTATTTCTCATTTTTGTTTAGTTTACCTTGAAGCACTAAAATAACTAATATGAAATATATTACAACTAATACATAAAAATAATAAAAACTATATAGACATATTAAAAACAACTTAACACACAAAAAACTAAAACCATAAAAAATGTCATTACTTAAAATAAGTGTTAGCTGAAATATGTATATATATATATATATAACTTATTTAATTTGAAAGGCAACATTTACATTTAGTTTAACTTGAAGTACTAAAATAATTAAAACTAAATAAATTATTGCATGAAAAACTACATATACATAATTCTTAAAAGAAAAACAAAAAAATCATTACTTGAAATAAATGTTAACTGAAATAAAATAAAACATAAAACAAACATATTTATTATAAACTTATTTTAATTTATTGTTTTTTTATTCATCTGAGTGTTTTCATCTTCAGCACTACATCTAGTGTTTAAGCAGTTCAAACTTGCTGCTATTCTGACTGTAAAGTTTGTGCATCAAGACACTTGATCTGATATTTTGCAATATAATTTAAATGACATTCAGACATATAAGTGTGACTGAAGTGATACTCACAAATACTTGAAGTCACTGCAAGATTTGGAAACTCCTGTCTCTCAGATGTTATCCAGTAGGACTGTGGGTCAGAGACAGACTGGAGGCCTGCATCATGAGAAAAGTCAGTGTGAATAATGTCACACTGACATTATTCAACACCTAATAAACAGACACATCGCTGGAGGTTATGAACAACAGAATCACTTGTTTGTGAGTGTTTATTCACTAGATCACACTCCTTCAATTATTATAAAAGCATAACCTGTGGAGATGAACAGATATAAGAGGAAGGACAGGAGCTCCTGTTCCTCTGTGAAGGAAGTTCAACATGATTTCTCCACGTAGCAGAACTTTCTGTGCCAGTTTTATGAATATTGAATACTAACGGTGGTTTGTTGAAACAGCGGCTCTACTGCAGCTTTCACAAACCTTCCTCTTCGTTTCTGTTTGGGACCAATTTTGTGCCTTGAAGGATTGTGGGTATTCAGTTCAGCAGCACAGAATGATGCAACGCACACTCAAGACTACAGTATGAATCTGAATAACATCTCCGTAGCTTTTGGAGAAAATTGCATAAACATTTTTAAATCTTTTATGTGATAGATATATATTTTTTATGAAACTCTTTGTGATATATGTGACCCTGGAGCACAAAACCTTAAGTCTTAAGTCGCTGGGGTATATTTGTAGCAATAGCCAACAATACATTGTATGGGACAAAATGATCTATTTTTCTTTTATGCCAAAAATCATTAGGATATTAAGTAAGGATCATGTTCCATGAGGATATTTTGTCAGTTTCCTACCGTAAATATATTGAAACTTGTTTTTGCTAATAACTTATGCATTGCTAAGAACTTCATTTGAACAACTTTAAAGGCGATTTTCTCAGTATTTTGATTTTTTTTGATTCCAGATTTTGAAATAGCTGTATCTCGGCCAAATACTGTCATATCCTAACAAACCGTTTCGAAAAATTTACCCTTATGACTGGTTTTGTGGTCCAGGGTAACATATATATATATATATATATATATATATATATATATACACACTCACCTAAAGGATTATTAGGAACACCATACTAATACTGTGTTTGACCCCCTTTCGCCTTCAGAACTGCCTTAATTCTACGTGGCATTGATTCAACAAGGTGCTGAAAGCATTCTTTAGAAATGTTGGCCCATATTGATAGGATAGCATCTTGCAGTTGATGGAGATTTGTGGGATGCACATCCAGGGCACGAAGCTCCCGTTCCACCACATCCCAAAGCTGCTCTATTGGGTTGAGATCTGGTGACTGTGGGGGCCATTTTAGTACAGTGAACTCATTGTCATGTTCAAGAAACCAATTTGAAATGATTCGAGCTTTGTGACATGGTGCATTGTCCTGCTGGAAGTAGCCATCAGAGGATGGGTACATGGTGGTCATAAAGGGATGGACATGGTCAGAAACAATGCTCAGGTAGGCCGTGGCATTTAAACGATGCCCAATTGGCACTAAGGGGCCTAAAGTGTGCCAAGAAAACATCCCCCACACCATTACACCACCACCACCAGCCTGCACAGTGGTAACAAGGCATGATGGATCCATGTTCTCATTCTGTTTACGCCAAATTCTGACTCTACCATCTGAATGTCTCAACAGAAATCGAGACTCATCAGACCAGGCAACATTTTTCCAGTCTTCAACTGTCCAATTTTGGTGAGCTCGTGCAAATTGTAGCCTCTTTTTCCTATTTGTAGTGGAGATGAGTGGTACCCGGTGGGGTCTTCTGCTGTTGTAGCCCATCCGCCTCAAGGTTGTGCGTGTTGTGGCTTCACAAATGCTTTGCTGCATACCTCGGTTGTAACGAGTGGTTATTTCAGTCAAAGTTGCTCTTCTATCAGCTTGAATCAGTCGGCCCATTCTCCTCTGACCTCTAGCATCAACAAGGCATTTTCGCCCACAGGACTGCCGCATACTGGATGTTTTTCCCTTTTCACACCATTCTTTGTAAACCCTAGAAATGGTTGTGCGTGAAAATCCCAGTAACTGAGCAGATTGTGAAATACTCAGACCGGCCCGTCTGGCACCAACAACCATGCCACGCTCAAAATTGCTTAAATCACCTTTCTTTCCCATTCTGACATTCAGTTTGGAGTTCAGGAGATTGTCTTGACCAGGACCACACCCCTAAATGCATTGAAGCAACTGCCATGTGATTGGTTGATTAGATAATTGCATTAATGAGAAATTGAACAGGTGTTCCTAATTAATCCTTTAGGTGAGTGTATATTGTTATCACATAAATAATATTATATATTGCATTACATATACATACATATATATATATATATATATATATATATATATATTGCAAAAATTATTAAATGAAATGTTTTCTTAACATTCCACATAAGAAAAAACTGTTTTTAAAACATTTGAAATATTTTAAAACATTTTCAGAACTTAAATGGAACATTAGCAAAATGTTCTTAGAACATGTTTTGCATACGAATAAGCACATTGATAATAATTGATTATAATAAATTAGCTTATTCAGCTTTGCAACACAGGAATAAATTACATTTTATAATATATTAAAATAGAAAATAGTTCATTTAAATTGTAACAATATTTCACAATTTTTACTGTCTTTTTATCAAAACCAATAAAGAAACTTATCTACATCTTACAAAAAACTTATATGTCTTATGCAAACACACATATATATATGATTGTGTGTGTGTCTGTACAGATGTATAAACAGACAATATTTTATTATTTTGTCATCTGAAGTGTGTAAGTTTGATGTTTAGTTTAGTGGCATAAATGCCACGCTTCCCCTTTAAAATAATTCAGTCTGAACGGTGGTATAAGATACAACGCAGCTCTATTCTTCCTGACAAATACTCATTCACTTGGAGGCATTTAGCGGTGTGCTAATGTTATAATGTCTGAATGGGGATTTCAAAGCAATTTAGCAGGAGTGTCTGTCTCTCAGTGAGTGTATGTGTATTGATGCAGCGGTCAGATCGATGGCTGTCCTCTAATCCAGCACACTGTTTACTGACACTAAAAGCCAAGAATTAACCTGCACTTGAGCACATCTGAGACTCACAGAGACCCTAGAGACCCATTGATGGGCCGCGAGGATTGTCCACAGGCTTGCATGTCACCTCTCCAGGGATCTGTTCACACTGAGAGAAAGACATTAGAGCGTAAGGAAGACATTAACAGCCCTGAAACAAATGAGAGAGAGAGAGAGCAGTGAATATTCTCAATATATATCCCAGAATCTTCTCAGAACGTTCTGGCAAGGTTCTCTCAACGTTACAAATCGGCAATCTATATAAACAATCTTCCAGTAATGTTAATTGAACGTTCATTTAAAGTTATCTGGTCTTTAATAATGCTCTCAAAATGTTAGCACAAAACATTATTTATACATTGTTTATGGTACATTAAAACAGTTTAGTTGGATGTTTGTCCAACATTTTTTAAATGTTACTAATTGTTTTGGAATGTTCAGAGAACATTCAAAAGTAACATTTCCATAATGTCTGCAATATGATAAAACAGAATGTTCCCTTAAAGTTTGCATAACCAAGAACTTTGTAAAACATTTAAAAAACCGCATGTTTTGAATGTTCAGAGAACATTGTGATGTTATATAACACATGATATAATACACAGAATACAAATGACAATACAAAGGTTGTGGCTAGGTAAAAAAAAAATCTTAAAGGAATAGTTCACCCAAAAAGAAAAGTCTGCCACTTGTTCCAAACCTGTAAGAGTTTCTTTCTTCTGCTGAACAAAAAAGAAGATATTTTGAAGAATGTTGATGGTAGCCATTGACTCCTAAAGTATTTGTTTGAGGGTGAGTAAATGAGGACAGAATTTTCTTTTTTAGGTGAACTGTCCCTTTAAGTCTCATCACTTAGGCTGTACATTGTTAGACAACTATAAACAGTATGTAAAATGTTAGTCAAACATCCAACTAAAATGTTTCAGGAAAAAACGTCCCATGAACACAACACAAAAACATTATTTATAATTTTTTCGGAAACGTTTTATTTGGGAAACGTTTCTCTAACGATTTTTAATGTCACTACTTATTTCAGAATGTTCAGAGAACATTCAAAAGTAACAGTCTCATAATATTTAAAAAATGATACAACGGAATGTTCCCTTAACACCTCTTAAAAAAAAACTGGACGTTTTCAATGTTCAAGAGAACATTCAAAAATGTTCTCGTAACTTAACAGGAACGTTAGGAAAATGTTCTTAGCTGGGATGTTATGTAAGCAACAGAAAGTACAATATGAGATTGTCAGGGTGTTGCTAGGTAGTTGCTAAGGTTGGATCTTCTAAGGTTGCTAGGCTATGTGATTTCTAAGTGACTGCTTACTGATTAGGTAAAAATGGTAACTCTATTAACGCTTGCAAAAGCAATGCTTGACATAGCATAAAAATGCCAATAACTATCGGTACGGTTATGCAACACTGTCTTACATGTCACACACCAGCAGAAAAACGCAGTAGTAACAGGTTCCAAATTCTTCTCATTGATTTTTATTTGTCCCGATCCCCGGCTGGTCCCTTAGCCCCCAGTGAGAGTGACAGGCGGCTGATGGACAGTTCATTTAAACTGAGACAATCACTCCAGGCTGTCTTTCTCTCTCCCTGTCTCCCATTCCTTCACTTCTTATGGCTCTTTTCTGGGGCGGCAGACAAAGCTATCGCTGCGAGAGGAGCCGCGCTGATTGTATGCGTGTATTGTATGCTGCTCCTTTGCTAAATGAGAGCCGCGGCTGCAGGAACGGAGGCTCTTCTAATAGCAGCTGTCAATTAAAACCTCCCTCCCCGATTGGATTGTGGCATATAGATGCATGTATATGCCGAGTGGACGGCATTAGCCTGACAGCGTGGGCTAAATTGGCATGTGAACTAATGCAGAAGACGCTAATTAAACACACAGATCAAACTAACAGTGCTGTCTGCTACTAATCAAACTCTCGAGCACTTACTTTCTCCTTTCATTAAACAAACACAACACAACATTGTTAAAGAGAGACTGATAATGCTGAGAAACATCATGTGAGTGCATTGCTTGGGCAGCTGCATGCTGTGCGTGTCATGTGTGTGAACATGTTTAACACAACTACAGATATCGGTAATTAACAACCGAAGCTCAAACCACAAACACAGACATCTGAGATTCAGGTTACTCAAAAACACACAGAAAGACAGCGAGTTTTCCCCCAGTAGATGTCAGTGTAATCTTCACATCCTCAAACAATCGAGCACATTCATGCTTGAAAACCCTCAAACCGTGGTTGTACTACGGTAATTCTTTAGTGCTTCGAAAAACACCACTGTATTTAAATGGCACTATAAAAGAACAGCGTGGTTTCCAAAAACATCCCATTATATTGAAATGTTACATTCTTATGGTAATACCATGGTACTTTATTTGGGAACACCTGCATAAACACAATCAAAGCATCAGCTGCTTTGATCTTTCAGAGTTAATTGACTGGAAAACTCGTTTAATCTGATGTCAGGTTACATGTTACTGTGAATGACACTAATGCACATATACACTAATTTGCACATATAGCAGGTTAATCATGATTTTTAACTACCTATACTTGAAATATCACCATGCTAAATGAATATGAATATTCTCAATATATATCATCACAGCTAATAGTGAACGTTCTGTCAAAGTTTTCTGCAAATTATGAACAAACATTCTTCCAGTAGTGTTAATAGAATGTACGTTTAAAGTTATCTGCTATTTTAATAATGTTCTCAAAACGTTAGCACAAAAACATTATTTATCATCGGTTCCTGACATGTTTTAGTTGTACGTTTATCTAACATTTTTAAAATGTTACTACTTTTTTCAGAACGTTCAGAGAACATTCAAAAATATCGTTCCTATAGTGTCCGCAAAATTATCAAATGGAATGCTTCCTTAAGGTTTTTTTCTTTTTTAAAAATGGAACGTTTAGAGAACGTTCTATAAACGTTTTTATAACTTAATTGAAATACAAAGGTTTCAGGGTTGCTAGGATGTTCTAAGAGGTTGTTAGAGCGTTGCTCTAGTGGTTGTGTTCTGGGTGGTTGAATATGTTGACTGAAACAATGTTTTTTTTTAAACACAGTACCATAGTACTACCATATGCAATGGATCGTGAAACAAGAATATGATAATCACTGATCACCACGACGTATATCAAAGTACATTTCCTTTATACTACAATACTATGCTTTTTGGACTCGTACCATAGTAAAACCAGGGGTTTGGAGAATAATATGGAAGAATAACATTTTTGGACGTGCACGCAAGGCGATACGATGCTTTTTGATCATGTACCAGAGTACTGCCAAGAGCGTTACACATGGAGCGTAGCGGTAAATTTTCCGCTGAAAGGTTTTTGTGGTTTAGTATGACACGGCTCTGTGAGGACGTTCGGGCAAAAAGCTCAAATCCTGTTTAATCCTCACGGCGTCCAGAGAGAGAATCGATCCATCGGCGCCTCCAGCAGCATCCGAATCACGCGACGCGCAAAAACGCGTGCTTTCACCTGAACGTCACATGCACCTAATCCAATCAAAGCCCGCGAGATGAACCACTCTGCCTGTTCCTGACTATAAAAGCCCGAGCCGGATGCATCATAACGCATTTGCGCGTAAACACTGTCAACTGAGATATATTGATGAAGCTTTGATGCCTGTAAACTGAAGTGTGTTGATGATGAGAGAATGATGCTGTAAAGGGACCTCCTGCGTCTCCTCCCCTCCCTCCTGCTCTCCTACTCCTCATTTCCACTCCTCATTTCGCGTTCACCCACGAGAAGAGCATCATGTCCTCAGACGTCCAGCTGCGCGACCGAACGGAACCGGACAGCAGCGACCCCGCGGGCGCCAGGAGCGACTGAGAGCAGGTAGGACAAATTAGCCGTTTCTGCGTGTTATCTAGAAAATATCTCAAACGATTTGTTACATCACGCACGGGCCATTGCTTTCATAAGCCAACAACTGCAAACAAATGAACACGCGTCAAGGAGCGCACAAGGTTCACTCAGAAAAACGATGTTTTAAATGTTCCGCTGAGCCTGAAATCGATGGAAAGCAGCAGGAGACGCGAATCACTGTGGCTGTTTCTTGGATTGAGCCGTTGAACTTGAAGCTCCATGGAGACTCCAAAAGCAACGCCGATTTCCCGCGCTTTACCCTTCATAACTCACTCAAGCGCGTAAGAAACTTTAAGACTTCACTCATCAGAGACCATTTAGACTATTTTCGGCAGATCCGAGCGCGCAACCGGAGCTGGAAAACGGCTCATTCGGGCTCCGTTTGCGCGCAGGCTCAAGCCAAACGGGATTTACGCACAAAACCAGCTTGAAAATCTTTGGCTTCGATCTCTGTAATAACATTTGGGTATCCGATCAAACATCTGAGGGTTAAAAGAAACCGATTTGGCTGGATCAGTTGCTGTTCGAGTTGTGCGTAAAAGGTTTGTGCGCAGTGAACTTGAGGGAGGCATTTCATTTAAACACTGGACGGACTAATTATGTAATCTAGTTGGTCAGTTGCACGTCGTGCATCTGCTCTAAATAATGCAAAAATGTCTGCACGGGTCGACTATTGTCCAATAAACTGTCTTTATGTGCCATGACACTGGTATATTGGGCACCGTCCCAATCCAATGTGTATGAACTGATTCTCCTGCTCATGGTGATTTGCTCTCGTTCACGGATCTATCCTCGTTAATTTCCTACTACAGAGCTTTAACAGAAACAGCACTGATCAAACTCATATAAATGCCTCCAACTCGACAGAAATGCGTAAATCCGTAAGGCGAACTGACTTTACGCGCTGTGTGCTGGATGGAGAATTTCCTTAATGCGCGTTTAATAGTTTTGTTCACTTTATTATTTGGCTGTTCGAGTTCAGTTTGATTTTGCAGAGCGTTCAGAAATGAGAAAGAAACGTTCAGGCAGAACCGTCCTGGCTTCTAATGCGTTCCTCTAATGTTTGGGCAAGGATTAACTGTTATTAATCAATAGAGTTTAATCAGTAACTTGTACTGGAAGTTTTCAGCTGAAATCTCTGTTTTCTTTCCTCTGCTACTCCGTTCATGGATCAGGACGCGCGCGTGGAATCGATCAGATCGCATCGATAATCAAAGCGCGTCACGCGGCAGGTGGTCAGATCTGCTATTTTTAACCTTTCCGTTTGGCAAATATTTCACAGGGCAGAGGTAAGAAAGCAGAGATTCACTCATGATTGCTCATAATTTAGGTATCGTTTCCAGTTGTGCTCATAAAGTGATTGATTATTGTTCAGGACACGAGCAGCATATTGATTATCAGTGGATTTGGCACTGATGGATTGTTGCGCTGCTCAGAGTCTCTCAGTAAAAGATGAGGAAAAGAGAAAGAGAAAATCCGAATGCGCAAAGACGCGGAGAAGCAAACGCTGAACAGGTGAAATGTGCTGATCTGGAACGAGTGCGCGTTTGAAACGAAGCTTTATTGACAGTGAAGAGATTTCATGAGATGTTTTTCAAGCTGTTGAACGTTTTTCGCGCTTTTGGTTTGGCGCGTTCTGCCCCGTTAGAGCGTACGGTAGAAAAAAAATGCTATAGCAAAGACTGCCAAGTGCTACAATTACGTTACCATATTTTTTTTATTTAGCATTAGGTACAATTTTATAATATACAATATTTTAGAGTAAAATTACACAAGTGTGTACTATACATAAATACATACATATATATACATACATATATATATATATATATATATATTTGTTTTGTTTTTTTCCCAAAAAATGTAAATGTACACTATCATTACAAATCATGGCAAAAGGAAATTCCCAGTTCTTTCACATTAACAAAACAGAATTACAGTGTAGCATCTCTTAACAACTAATGCTCTGAACATCATATGAAATCAAAATTTAGTCCATGTATGTCTCTGAGCTCATCTACATGCATTTATTTATTTTCCAGCATATATACATGTTTACAATGTACAAACAAGTCTCTCTTAATGGTAAATGGACCAAAATATTGATGACTCATTTTTTGTCCAATCACATGCTCTCTGGAATGAGAATGCCCCGCCCCCTGATGTCACATGATGTAATTCACACAGGTTCAGTCCACTTAGAGCAAAATGAGTTTAAGGCCCATCTCAGGTCGTTCGATGTGGTCGGCACTAAATACAGATGAGCAGGGTCCAAAAGAGGATTATCCGATCTCTCAAACCATTCAGATACAGTGCAGTTCTTAGATGCTTCTTCACATAACTAAATGAATAATAAATGGACAATAAACATTTGTGCATTAGCAACAGAAAGACAAATGACATAACAAACCTGACAGAATATTAAATATAAATGCCAATATGATGCTGCATTTCACCTGTCCGTCATTACACACTTTGTCATTTTCTACATCTATTTTAAGAGTCCCTTGTGTTTGGCTGATGCTGGTGTTAAGCTGGTAAAGAAAAGACGTAATGATCTGTGCTGTGTACACATCAACACTCAATAATACACATCAGCTGCTGCACGTGTGTCTTTTCTCTATGGTGTTTTTGCATTGTTTAAATCAGTCCGTCAAAGTCTTTCAGCCGCCGATGGACACTCATTCACGCTGACCTGTGTGTGTGTAATGTCAGCCATTCAGAGTTTAATGTCAGCGTGAGAGGATGTTTCACTGCAGACAGTGCTGTTGTGGTGTTTAATGGCAGCATGAGGGTGTTTAGGTGAATAATGTTTATGGAGTTGCAGCTGAAATCATTTAGAAGTGCTAACAGGTCTGTAGAGACTGTGTCAGACACACACACACAGTATTTACATACACACTCACAGGGACTGCCATCATACACACACTCTCCTTTTCATCTGTTATTCACACACACACTTAGCGTGGTGGGTCAATAACATGGAGGGCCTTGGGTACTGAGTGTGTGAGAAAGAATCATTGCTCCTGCTTTATTTGCAGCACTAGTTGTTTGTCACAGAATCTAAATGCACAACAGTGAAGAGGAAGAAAGTCAATGAGCGTCTGATCTGAACATCTGGGTTCAGCTGCATAAACAGCAACTGTGTTAAGACCAACCAACTAGTCTTACTTTTAGGATTGGATTCAATGACCAGTCCCTAAAGAAAAAAATTAGATGACTAACTTGTAAGACTAGTCTAAGCAGTTTATGCAACGTGGCTTTAAAATCTTGTAATGACTTCTGCAGGTCCTCGATTGAAGTATTTTGGAAGCAATAAGCATGCATATGAATTCATTGAGCAATAATTTGGAGGCAAATTTGTTAAAAATTGCATGAATCAGAAGCTGCGACCATCTCTTCTTCTCTGAGTGAAACGCCTTCTCCAGTGAGAAAAACACACAAAGGGACTTAATTTTGTCCATTGGGAACTGACTGAATCGATTGGATCGATCGCTGTCGTTTACTAATTGCTGTGATCTCATGTTGATGCACACATCATCAGAGAAGAGATTGCAGTGGAGAGTGGAAATTAATGTTTTTCACTAAATATAACAAGGACATGTGAATAAAAAAATATGTACACAGACATGAATTTTAATGAACAAATACACTGTTAAAAAACATTGTTGGAATTAAATGTACCTAAATCATCTAATTCTGAAAAAATGATATAATGCTACAATTACTGTTTATATATAAAATATGCCATCAACGTTCTCAGAATGTTCTGGCAATGTTCTCTAAAAGTTATGAACAAATGTTCTTCCAGTAACGTTAACAGAACATTTGTTCAAAGTATCAGGTCTTTAATAATGCTCTCAAAACATTAGCACAAAAACATTATTTATACATCATTAATGTGAAGTTGTTCCTGAAACAATTCAATGTCCATCTAATGTTTTTTAAATGTTACTACTTGTATCAGAAAGTTCAAAGAACATTCAAATGTAACGTTCCCATAACATTCCAAAATGTAATGTTCTGTTAATGTTTGAATAACCAAGAAACAACTTTTAGAAAGCAGGATGTTTTGAAATAACGTTTTTATAATGTTAAGAAAACATTCTTTGAACATGTTTGTGTTAGCTGGGCAGCAGCAGCGTTTAGTATCTCGTATCCCCTCATAAGGAGATAGTTCACCCAAAAATGAAAATCCTGTCATCATTTCCTCCTCTTCATGTCGTTCCAAATCTGAGCTATTTAACAGAAGGTCCCAGGTGCTCATTTCCTTCAGACGAGAGCGACTGTGATGACAGAACATTCATTTTGGGCTGAACTACTCCTCTAATGATCCCGCACACTCTCTCTGCATCTCATCAGCTTCACAGCAGGTTTGCAAAAACTCCGTCATTTGTTCCACAAAGGGAGACAAATGAAAAAGATATGCAAATGTACTTACTGTTTTCTGGAGCCTGTAGAGCACAGCCCAGAGGAAAGTGTTATTGCTCAGATGTTGCTCTTGCACAGCTCTGGAGACACTATGCCATTCTCAGTTGCTTCATGTTTCTCCTCAGGAGAAATAAAATACAGACACAAATAAGTTGTAAGAGTAAAAACCCTTAAAACCAGTGAGAAGCACATAGATCATTTGATGAGAAATGTTAGAGCTCATACTGAGATCTGATGAGTTAATCTGAGCATGGTACACCTTCAAATGGGTGTCCAAAACTGTGGATAGAGAGAATAGTGAAATGAAAATAGTTTGAGATATTGTCTCTAAAGCAAATTTTAGTGCCTTTGAGATACTTTATAGTTGATTTTTATAATGTATGTAAATGTATTAGAAATTTGCTTTTTTATTTTCAAAATTAATTTTTTTTTTCATTTATTCAATATTAAAGTTTTAATTTGATTTTTATTACTTTTTTATGTATATATTTTTAAGTCATTTTTATTTTAGTTTCAGTTTTAGTACATCAAGTTAAACTGAGAAATGTTGCTTGGAAACTAGCTGTAATAAAATATGTACATTTAAGTTTTTTATATTTTAGTATTTGTATTATTATATTTATTACTTTACATATTTTAGCGCATAGTACTATATATATATATATATATATATATATATATACACACACACACATATATATATATATATATATATATATATATATATATATATATAACCCTTCTTATGGGAGCTTACAGTGTGTGATATTCACAATCCAACAGTAAAGGAGGACGATTATGCAGTTATTTTCCCATGAGCAGCGCAACCCCAGAACCAACAGAGGCAAAACACACACACACACAGACTTCATGACATTCAGAGTGGTGACACTCACTCCTCTCCCCCATGGGCGTCTGTCTTAAATGGCACACACTGAGGCGGAGTGTGTGTGTGTGTGTGAGAGCAGTCAGTCTGTTGACACACTCTGGTGATCTCTCTGCTTGTGCGACACGGCGTGTTTGAGGGATTTTTCTACATTTCACATCTGATATTCTCTGTGCAGAACTCCAGAGGCACAAAACACTGTCAGACACGAGCTGATCTGACAGGACAGAGGAAACTCTGCGTGTGTGTGTGTGTGTGTGTGTGTGTGTGTGAGGGGCCTGGAGGTTATTGTGCATCAGTGAAATAGCAGGGCACCCCTGGTGAGCTCTCATTCTCGCTCTCACTCTTGTTACGTTAACACTGTAAGGCTTAATGCACACAGATATGCATCCGCTTTTGTCCAATCTGTTAATATTAATTTAAAAAAACAGTTCACTGAAAAATGAAAATACTACATTGTTTACTCGCACTCATGTTGTTTCAAAACCGTACCAGTTTCTTCAAACAGTCATGACTGGAACTGTTAAAGTATAAAAACTTTATATGATTTATATTCAATCAAATATTATCTGAATATATTGTACAGTAGATTTACATGAAAAACAAACTCAAATTTACATTATAATTCCCTCATGATCTTACCAACTTTTATTATTTACTATTAGAATTTGATCAAATCCGAATGAAGAATTGTCAGATTTTTGTCATTGTCTAAAATTTTTTAATTGTGAAATAATAAACATAAAGTAAAAAAAAAAAAAAAAAAATTATATATATATATATATATATATATATATATATATATATATATATATAAAAATTACATTTTTTTTAATTTACTTTATGTTTTATTTCAGTAAAAAATCTGTAATAACTGTTTTTGTGGCAGTAACATACAATAGACTGTGGAATAAATTTGGATTATTATCAATGTAAGTGACTACAGCTTCAACATTTCTATAATACAGATCTCAAAAAATTCATATATTAATCAACTAATCTCACTGTTACTGCAAATGTCAACAGAATAAATTCGTATTATTAAATTTAAGTAGTTACAGCTTCAACATTCCTTTAATAAACATCTAATTAAATTCATATATTAATAAATTTGTATTATTAATATTAATGTTAAACTACATACAGTTTTAACATTTCTAAAATAAACATATACATAAATCCATAAAATATTAATCAGCTAAAGTTGCTGTTATTGCAAATGTGTATAGAATATATTATTATTATAAATGTAGCTACAGCTTCAACATTTCTATAATACACATAAATAAATCTGTATAATATTACTCAACCAGATATCTGATGCAAAATAACGTCTGAAATTAAACACAAGTCTGAAATCTTCTTGTGTTTCTGCTGATAACACACGTGCAACGCTATGGAAGATATCAGTGAAAACTTTAATAAAGCTTCTGTCTTTCATCCTCACGACTCTCTGTTTAAACAAATCGAACACACTAGCGCGGTAATTCAGTAAAATGCTGACACATAACCCCGCGTAAACACGGTGGGCCGCCACAGCCAGTCGAAATACGAGAACATCATTCCAGTTTCTCCGAACTCTAATCAAATCTGAATTCTCAGATCGCTTTTACAATGTGCAGAAGCTGCGGCGTGATTTAATTTACCCCGCACACTTCTGCTCTCCGTCGGCCTGGATACATTATCCCTAACTAGTGCGCCTGCTGACGGCCGACCCGACATCAGAGGAGCGACATTTGGAAAGCGGCGGGATTCAGCAAGAATGTGTTTAGATTCAGAGACGCCTGTTTTACATCTTTACAGCCACGGTATGTCCGTGAGGAAGGTTGAGAATGCAGGTTTTATTTGTCTGGATTTCAGCGTTTGTCCTCTAGAAACTAAAATACCAAGCTTATCAAAGTTTCTTCAATTGCCTTTAAATTGGATTATTGATAAGCCTGGAAGATCAAGTACACACACATTCGCAATAAAGGTGTGTGAGAGATCGGTCGAGCTATAACTGGTCAATAAGACTGGCTTAAGACTAGGTTGGAACCGGATCAAGGTTAGTTTAGTGCAGGTTTAAGTGTGTGCGGTTAGACTGTGCTCTCAGCATCAGTATTCATGGTCGGTGTTCATTCTTCATTTAAAGTGCATAAAGTGGGCTAACAGCGCTGGACGCGACCCAACACAAGGTCATCAACCCAGTTTTCCCAGTGCGTTTACACCAATCAATACACACACACACACACACACACACACACACAAACCTCCCTCCCTCGATCTCATAGGTAGATCGTTCTGGCTCTGGCAGGATTCTTGAGTCTGGATATTCAGCCTTACTGTCCGTCTTCCAAACTAAATGAGATTCAGATATCTTTAGACCTGTAGCGCCAGCACAGACTGTTCCAAAAACAGACAGTGAAGAACAGGAGATGCAGTGTAATACACTTAAACACTGATATACAACAACAAATGTACGCTCTCGAAACGTGCTAAACCTCTGGTTGTGGGAATAGAGAGAAATCTTCCAAACTATGGCATTAAACGCATTAAACAGGCGAGGCACGTAGCAGATAAAGATGATTTTAATATTTATCAATTTGAATATCTAAAGGGCTGGTCACACTATACTTTCTGTTCCACTGACTTCCATTCATCTGTAAGCTCATGTGAATTTAAGATTAGTCGCAGTACTGTAAAGTGCAGCATATTTTCATATTTTGGCTGTTGATTTGTGTCTTTAAAAAAAGATGCCGCAGAGTGTGACACCAAATCAAAACCTTTTGTGTTGATTTTGGTGCCGCTATATTGAAAGCTCAGTGGCAAACGGGGTCAAAGTTGATTTAATTCTAGTAATATCATAAATTAAACATTATTTTAACCTTTATATTATGTTGTGGGTCAATGCAACATAATAGAAATGGAAATACTGGTTAACATATGATGTTTTTATTGAAGTTTTGCGACTTTTTCTCATTTAGGGTCAACACTCTGATGAATTTATATTATGATTATGAAGTTTGCTGGTCAATTTGACCTGTATATTTTATGGTTAAAGGCAAGTGCAAAGACCCAAAATAAAAACATATTTTGAATGTATTTTAGTTGTATGCATGTCAGTTTATCAACTACTCTCAGTGTATCTATATTTATGCATTTGGCAGATGCTTTAATCTGAAGAAACATACACTGCATTTATACATTTTTAATAGTTCATGCATATTAATTTCAATGGGAAATGAACCTATGATCTTGGCATTGCAAACACCTTGCTCTCTATTTGAGATTCAGGAAAGCAGACAGAAAAAGCTTTTTTTCACACTTTTTTGTTTAAAATATTTCAATACTGTTTGTTATATTATGTGCGAAAAAGAAAATGCTTATTTAAGTATAAATCATATGTTCTCATGTTTTTTTTTTTCAGTAATGTATTAAAGTTCATTGTTTTTACCTGATTTGTTTGTTTGTTTGTTTTTCATAGTGTGATTTTTGGTGAAATGTACTGAATCCAATTAGGGACAATTTGACCTGCTCCATAAAAATTACAACCAGAATCAAAACCTAATACAATGGTACCTGTTCCTGCAACTATTTACAAATAGATATATAATAGAAATATAAACTATAAACTAACTTTAACTTACTTGCTCAGTAAGATTCTCTTCAAACCGTTGCTCCGCCATGACACTAAATGAACTGAAAGTAGAAGAAAGTTTACATTAATGCCACCATAGCAGCCCTCATGGCACAGCTAAGAAGAGAGCTTCTATTTCCAGATGCACTTGTGTTTACGAGGAGTGTGATGAGATATGATCAATACACTCGAAATCATCAGCACACACTCAGAACTACACAAACGAACAGCTGCTGGCGTGTCTGGATGCAGGTGAAGCAGCAGGAAACAGATGGACTCGTGTGTCTGAGTGGCTCTACAGGACGGCAGACCCTCCTGAGACCCAAACACAGAAACATTTAGATTCCTCACACACTTCTCCGTTCTAATTACACAAGCCTTCTGATGCGCTTCTCCAGAGAGCCTCTTTCCAATTATCTATCTGCTAGCGATTCATCTCTTTCCATTTCTCCCTCCATCTATTACACCTCCACACATTCACTCGCTCATTTCCTCCACTGCCTCATTACGGAGAGAGACGGACGGAGAGCCGCTGACGCTTCGACCACAGGATTGAACTTAGTATGTCACCTGGAAAAAAGGTGATAATGACAAGATAAAGCACGGGCATTCAAGATAGAAATGAATGAATGTTGACCCCTGCTGACTTCACTCCAGATGTGTGTGTGTGTATACAGCTCAAATCAATTGTGACCCTGGACCACAAAACCAGTCTTAAGTGTCAATTTTTCAAAATTGAGATTTCTACATCATCTGAAAGCTGAATAAATAATCTTTCCATTGATGTATGGTTTGTTAGGATCGGACAATATTTGGCTGAGATACAACTATTTGAAAATCTGGAATCTGAGGGTTCTGGAAAATCTCCTTTAAAGTTGTCCAAATGAAGTTCTCAGCAATGCATATTACTAATCAAAAATGAAGTTTTGATACATTTATGGTAAGAAATTTACTAAATATCTTCATGGAACATGATCTTTACTTAATATCCTAATGATTTTTGGCATAAAAAAAAATTCGATAATTTTGACCCATACAATGTATTTTTGGCTATTGCTACAAATATACCCCAGCGACTTAAGACTGGTTTTGTGGTCCAGGGTCACAATTCAGTTCACTGTACCTGAACGCACTTTAAAGGAACGTGCTATTCACTCCACTTCATGTTCTTCCAATCCTGTATGACTTTCGTTTTTCTGTGGAACACAAAAAGAGATGTTTAGCTGAATCTCCAGTCTTCCATACAGTGAAAAGGCAATAATGCAGTTGAGAGCCAAAAATGAGAAGAAAAGCACCTTAATGACTATATTTAGAGTAAAAATGAAAGCTTTATGCAAGGAACCCAACAGGGTTTGATGTCAGTGGTGCTGAATGCCATTGGTTTTTGTGTCACGTGACCATAACAATGCTATAAGTTTGGCTAAGGAAGACTTGAAATATAGTGCACAAGTTGCATGGAAAACACTGTAAAAAAAATAATTTTCTTAGTAAGTATTTCTTATTTTGTCATTTGTTTTTGTATTTTCCAGTCTTAAACCGAGATACAGTCACTTAAACATTAAATAACTTAATTAAGTTTACACTTAAAACAAGAAATACATATCTGTCCATGGGATCAGAAAATTAAACTTATGCACTTCAGGTGCTCATGCACTTCAGTTTTTGAGTCAACATTGGCAAAATTATCTACAAATACTGCTTTTTTTACTCAAAAACAGAAATGCATAAGATCAGATCAGTGAGGCCTACAATGAAACAGTTTCAAAAGGAAATACAAAACCTGAGCTAACTAAAAGAAAACAATTTTACAGAAAGATTGAACTAAGATCAGATGATAATATAGCATACTGAGAGATTTACAAGCAATTCTTAAAAGGCCAGTGATTTGGATTGGGAACACCAAATTAAGTAAAGGACTTTAAGGTTTAATTTGTATTTTTGTTTAAGCCATGTTTATTTAAATTAAAAGTGAACTGAACAAAAAATAAATGTTAAATGACTTAAGATAAGTCTTGTTTTCTGAAAAATGTATCAAAATGAATTGAGTTTATGTTTAAAACAAGAAAAAAATATCTGTCCGTGGGGTCATTTTTTTTTAACTTCAAAGTGAAAACAGGTTTATTTTTCAACCTTAAATTAATTTAATTTTGATAATTATCAGGAAACTATTATAATTATAGAGAATTATGTATAAATGCAGATAATTATCATTCATATCTATCAGAAAACTAAACTTAATATCTTAAGTCCTTTTGCTTTTCAAGTAAATGTACCTTGATTTAAGAGTGTTTATTTATTTGTACAGGAAAAGATAAAAACTGTATACAAAATCAGACAAAAATACTAAGCAGTCCATATTCACCACGCCTTTTTGGAGCTTAGACAGGTTGTGATCATTGTAACATTCTTTAAAATTCCTCCATTTGTGTGGAAAAGGCCAGTGTATTTGTGAACATGAAGTGTTGGAAGTGGATTTACAACGAGAAACAGTGTCATGCACTCAGCTGCACAGCGTTTCGCTCTTCAGTGCATTAACTGAGTCACCTAGCTTCAGTACAACAGAGAAAAACTAAATCTCTGAACTGCTTGGGGAGACGCCAGGGGCGGCAGATCATTCCTGCAACCCCACTAACCCATCGACTGAAAAAAAACAGGAAAGGGCCGAGGATTGAACCTTGAGGGCCCCCACACCCGGAGGAGATTCTTTTTATCGTCAGCTTTTATTACATGTTTTCTGTACAAACACCATGACCCACTCAATAACTCATGAGCGACCAGATGAAACGATAACGGGAAGTAAGCTTCGGTTAGAAACAATATTCTTCACTACCAAACATGGCTCAAATATGGAGCAACAGCAAAGACTCACCCTGGAGACAAAATGATCAGTCCCACAACAACTGAAGTTTGTGTTTGCTCAGGACATTAAAAGGAAAAATTGCCTTGCCTTTTCTCTGAAACATCAGTTTTACTGTACAGACTTCAAGTACTAGAACCGAGATATTAA
The DNA here is from genome assembly GCA_021397915.2 of Tor tambroides. Lineage (NCBI taxonomy): Eukaryota > Metazoa > Chordata > Actinopteri > Cypriniformes > Cyprinidae > Tor > Tor tambroides. The sequence continues at coordinate 5,100 of JAFVLL020042445.1, read as the reverse complement.
TATAATCCCCATATATCGCTGAGGCGTGGAAAATGTAAACTAAGCATGTGAAATTACATTATTTTAAATTAATATTTTTAATTATTAACAGTATCAGATGTTTCTCTCCTTAGATACATACAGAGCAACGAAAACAGACACAAATGAGTCAATAGTTGTCATGCAACAGCAAGTGTATATGACTATAAAATTTATGGTAACACTTTACAATAAGGTCTCATTAGTAACTAACATTACCTTACAATGAACAGTACATTCGTTATAGTATTTATTCTTCATTAAAATTAGTGAAAATACAGTACAAAAAGGCACGTGCTCACATAGACATCAAAGCGGGCTTAAGCACCTGCCCTTTTTCTTCGTAGAGAGAAAGTGCCCTTTTTTCTGTATGTATATATTTATATCATTTCATATAGACTTTATACAGCAGTTCAATAAACAAGAAGTTAATATTAACTTAAGGCACTTGCGTTAGACACAATATTGACTGTTTTTGCTCTATTTCGCCAACAAATATAATTCCAATTTGCATCTCTGAGCAACATAACGGTATTTCGTTCCTGAATGAATCAACCATGTAAATGACTCGGTTCAATCGCTATGAATCACTTATTAACAGTGACTTGCTGCCACCTACTGGCGGTTTTAATTTCCCATTTAAAATATCTTTTCTTTTTTTATTATTTCAAATATCAGTAGTTAACTTTAAAATATCAAAACAGTATTAATGCATTACTGCAGGTTAAAGCATTCATGCCCTGCATTAAACAGTGTGCAAATGCATCTAAATACCACTTCAGATGTAGCTTCTGTGTTTCCTCTGCATTGCAAAGATGAATTTTGTCAATACTGATTTCATTTGCTTGGTAACAGCCCAAATGACCTATTATTCTAACTGACCGATTAAAGTTAAAAATTTGACAGAAAAGATGATGCACACTTATAGAAAAATGGCTTTATAAAAGGTAAAAATGCCCATAAAGGGCAATAATCAATTTAAACTTATTGGAAAAGATTAATTTCTATCACTGATGTGAACTGATCACCACATAGAATATGCAGAATATCAAAAACTTTAGGAGTCAGCTGTCCACGGTAGTCCTTATCAAATATAAGCACAATAACACACTCAGCAAAATATTGTCTAATTATTGTTATTGATAAAATCCCAGAAAATATCAAGATATATATTTTTTGTCAATATCGCACACCCCTAATAACGTTGTTTCGAAAAAATTTAAAATATGAGAAGTGCCCTTTTTTCCACTTGAGCCCCTGCCCCTGAAAATGTCTGTGCACGTCCCTGAGTACAAATGAATGAAAATACTATTTTTATTGTTAGTTCATGTTAACTAACACTGCAAACACAGATTTTTTTTTTCACTGATCAGCAAACAGATTTTTTTCATAGTATCTTTTTTTCCAATGAAAATATCTAAAAAAAGAAAATTTAAGCCAAGAAACATTTTATTGAGAAGCAAAATTGCACAGGCAATAAATATTTAATTTCTGGATGGATGGATAGATAGATAAATAAATGTAAGTTATTTTAGTTTATTCTTTAAAAAAACCCAATTCAAAAAAAGTGTATTTTTCTTAGCCCATTGACAGGTATTTTGTCTTGTTTTAAGCTTAAACTCACTTAATTTTTGATTAATATTAAGTCATTTTTCTTAAGCTAATGTTGAGATATTAGTATTGGAAAAAAGACAAAACACTGAAATAAAAATGACTTTTTGTAGTGACTACTATTAATAAATGCTTTATAAGTATTTTTAATTGTTAGTTCATGTTAACTAATATAGTTAACTGATATTAACAAACAGAAACTTATTGTAAAGTGTTACCAAATCAATGTGAACAGCAGCTCAGGTCAGTTCATATTCATACTGAACTTGTTATTTGTCGATCTGAGCACACTTCTGAGAAACATTTAAGATTACAGGGGTCTTTTAACAGGAGAAACATCTGAGAAGTAGGAGCCTTTAACAAGTCTCCATTTAATTGAGAAATTGCACTTTCGTACGAGGGCAAGTTTTTATGTCAGATAGATTAGTTTAAATAAGAAGCTGTACGAATCGTCATTTTTTGAGGTCTTTAGGCAATGCTTTAGTACAGAGCTAATCTGAGTGAGCGCGGAGGGCTTGTACATCCCGTTTAAAAGCCCCCCCAGAGGCTGATCCCCAGGATACGGCTGACGACTGCGGGGTTATTGGCCTCTGAATGCTGCTCCACTCCTGTGACTTTGAGAGATCAGCGCTCTGTTCTAGATCACAGACATCGGCGGCTGAGCGAGGGACTTTGAAAAGCTCTGATGGTATCAGGTGTGTGTGTGTTGCTCAGGCACCGGAGAGTGTTTTCCTCTTCCTTTTAATGAAATATCCCGGCTATGTGGGTTTGATTGCTTTCTGTGGTTAATTCAAGTTTTTAAAGCTTTTATCTTTTGGATGAGTACACGTAGGAATGAAAGATTTTTTGATAGGGCTTCTTTTTGTAGTTTTACCAAACGTCTCCGTTTTTTAAATAGCCATTTTGCCTTGTTTGAAGATTTGCACTCGCGTCTCCCTTCAGCACTTTGCACTTTCAGTAGATGTTTTTGCTCGCCAGATTACATCTGTTTATTGTAACATATTTCATTTTGAAAGGATTTCACTGTTTTTGCTCAAGTTCTTCATATATGGCAGCTTATTGTGGGGCTTGTAATTACACCATTAGTGTTGCTCTGAAAGGGAAATGAAAGCCTTCAAGCCAAAGAAATGGCATTAAAATGAAATGGCTAGAAATTTACATCACAAACAGACAGCTGAAAACACTGCACTGTTTCTAAAAGGCTTTCTGAAAACACCGTAGCCTTTGTGAAATTACAGTGTGCGATGTTAACAAAACTTCTCCTGTGGTTTCCGTCAGTGAATTCAGCATGGGTTATGTTTTATCTGTGGATTTGAGCCGGTCTGCTGTCGTTAACGCCCTAATACTGCAGTGTACGAGAGCCTCTTAAAAACCAGCACCGATCCGGCAGAGACCCGGTTTTCCACAGCAGAATCTGCCTGTTCTGATTACCGGTTCAGTCAGGAGAGCAGGTACGGAGCGGTTTTGACTGAGAGTTTACTCCCGAGAGCTCCGGCGCTGTCACACTCAGAACCGGTCCTGGCATTTACATCTCCAGACAGCAGAACATCGCCCTGGGCCTGGAAAGTACCACTTCCAGTCTGGAGCTCGTGGAAGAATGACCTTGTTATTCTAGCGGCTCGTTTCAGGCAGAGCGTCAGCACTATCTGTACTGAATCAGAACAGGGTCATTATCAACATAGAAAATGTATGATTTCACAAATACATTAAACAATCAGGAGAACTGCCGGTGCAAACCCACAAAAGTATTTAAATACAAGAGAAAATATATATAATTATATATCTATCTTAAATATATTAATTTAACAATTGCATATATTAGTATAATTACATATTTAATATTTTAAATATATTAAATTACATATTTTAATGAAACAATAAGTACTTAAGATAAACATCATTAAGCTGAAACTGCTGTTCTTCTGCTAAACATCACTCTTGTCATTCAAGTATGTTGTTTTACTGTAAATTTACTGTAAATTTACATTTGTCTTCCAACGTCTAAATAGGCAAATCTTACGAAACCTCTCAAGAAAAGTCACATTTGACCTAAAATCAAAAGATATTTTTCACATGAGGACTTACACTGTGACAATTTCAAAGACAATTAAACACATTTACCCTGAAATTCACATTACTGTAATAAAATAAAATTTTTAAATTATTAATTTAAAATTACTTATTTTAAATTATTATTTATTTGTTGTACTGCCTTTAATTCAAATTTGTATTGCAGTATTTTTATTGTAATATAGTGAAGAAAATAATATATTACAGTAAAATCTCCACCGACAATAACAGGAATTTAAAAATTGAAAAAGGAAATGAAACAAAATAAAACATTTTGATGAATTTCAATAATGGGACTTATATTATGACATTATTTTCAAACAAACAAATTTACCCCAAAATTCACATTAATGTAATGTGAATTTTTTTTTTTAATTATTATTTTTTTGTTGTACTGCCTTTAATTTATGCTCATTTAAATTGTAATTTATGCTAATTTAAAATATTTGTATTACAGTATTTTTACTGTAATGTATTGAAGAAAATAATGTATTACAGTAATTACAATCACAATTAACTAACAAAAATTACAAAATAAAAATGAAAAACATTTGGATGCATTACAGTAATGAGAATTTGAGGGACAATGTGTTTAACGGCAATTAAATGCACAAAAAAATCTACATACATAATTCATCTTTCCATTTGCTACAGTTTTCTTAAGAAATCTGAAAGAGAGAATGAAAAAATGAAAGCATATTTAACATCACAGATATTTGGACACTTCAGCAGCTCAATACGCTTCAGAGGAGAGAACCTGTCAAAACATTTCATTATGAATATGAAACTATAGAAATGACTGCTGCTTCAATATCATAACCTCATTTCCAGCTCTTGCTTTCTCTCTCTCGCTCTCTCTTTCTTTTCTCTTCGTGTCGCTGAGATCTGACATGCACTGGAATGCAGTGCTGCATATATATGCGTGTGTGTTTCTGTGAATGTATGAAAACGTATGGACGTTTGACTTCAGCCTTGAGGTTATCTATAAACTCTATGCATATTGAAAATTTGCATACAGTGTCCGTAATACAGAAATAATACGAGTACTCTGTCTTGCATCTGTGTCGTGCTGATGATGACCTTGTCTGTGGATCTGAGATTTGGCATCGATGTGTGTGTGTGTGTGTGTGTGTGTGTGTGTGTGTGTGTGTGTGTGTGTGTGTGTGTGTGTGTGTGTGTGTGTGTGTGTGTGTGTGTGTGTGTGTGTGTGTGTGTGTGTGTGTGTGTGTGTTCACACTCCACCATCACTCAACAATCAGCCAACCATAACCATAAAGCTGACAGCAGAGCGGTCGGGAACGCGTCAGATGCTCTGGAAGTGTGTTTTGGAGTATGTGTGAGATATTCCCGCTGCTTTTCCCCCTCTCATCTCTGACAGGCAGGAAAGGGCCATCGGTCACA
>JAFVLL020042444.1:0-37071 GCA_021397915.2 Tor tambroides | reverse complement strand
TGACCAGATCCAATGCAACACACAACCTCCAGCAAGCCTTTAACATAGCTGAACAGAGTCTCGGACTCACCAAACTACTAGACCCTGAGGGTAACGAACAGCATTTTACTCTCACTATATACTGTCAACACAGTGTGAACCTTTAAATGCACTAGTTGGGGCCCAGATTTGATCTTTTTAGTTATATTGATTCAGCTAAATAGCTGAATGATCACTCAAAACAATAACCATTTTCTCCCACCCAGATGTAAACACAGAAAATCCAGATGAGAAGTCCATCATCACTTATGTAGTTTCCTACTATCATTATTTCTCCAAAATGAAGGCACTTATTGTAGAAGGGAAGAGAGTTGGAAAGGTAGGAGGTGTTTTTGTGCATGTTTGATAGAGCTAAACCTCATTTCAGTTAACTCCAGTGTGTTATCGGATGCATATTTTCCCTCGCTTTTTTCTCTTTCTAGGTGCTGGACAATGCTATAGAAGCTGAGAAGATCATTCGCCGCTACGAGGCTTTAGCGTCCGACCTGTTGGAGTGGATTGAGAGAACCATAAGCGTCATTAGCAACCAGAAGTTTGCAAACTCGCTATCGGGTGTTCAGCAACAGCTTCAAGCCTTTACCACCTACTGCACCATTGAGAAGCCTATCAAGTAAGAGAGAATATATGAAACAGAGGTCTGAGTGTTGGCAGACGCCCCATGACTGCCAGAAAAATACTCAAACTATGACTGTGAATCATCTGGTTCTTTCAACGCTTTCTTATGCTACGATTTAAGGGTACTAGTCACTGTATTGTTGGTCAAAGGTGTTCCTACCCTAGTGAAAAAGAGGTGTGCTTAGTTATATTGAACGTGCACTTGTATCGTACTTCAAATCTTAAAAGTATATTTTAAAAAACTGTGCTTGCAGATAATATTAATGAAATAAAGGGCCACTTGAGTGCACTTAATTAAAGAGAGAACACGTTCATGACATTTTCTTAAAGGGATAGTTCACCCAAAAATGAAAATTCTGTCATTGTTTGAGTTTCTTTCTTCTGTTGAACACAAAAGACGATATTTTAAAGAATTTTGGTAACCAAACAGTTGCTGGTAGCCAGTGACTTCCATATTTTCCCCCAAATTATAGAAGTCAGTGGCTACCAGCAACTGTTTGCTTACCATCATTCTTTAAAATATCTTCTTTTGTGTTTAACAGAAGAAAGAAACTCGTACAGGTTTGGAACAACTTGAGGAGAAATAAATTATGACAGAAGTTTCATTTTTTGGGGTGAATTATCTCTTTAAATACACTTGCAAAGAGTGCAAGAGTGTGCTTTTATAATCTTTTGTTGTGCTTTAAAGAAGTACACTTTATTTTTTGTGTTGACTAACATACTAAAACACATGTGAAGTACTGTATGTGATTATAATTAAACTGTATAGTGTTATTTGATATTAACGTTAAAAGTTAATATATTTTAAGTGTTAATGCTTTAAATGTAAATTGCAACATTTCAAATTTATTTAAATACATGACATACAAGTTTCAATAGAAATGTTTTAGTTTACCATAAATGCTTGTCAGTACATTCTGCAGTACACTTTAACCATATTTCAAAGACAATAGAAGTATTAATGACATTACATATAAAGTTGTACTCAAGTCCTACTTAAGCAAGTTAAAAAAATCACTCTTAAATTCAGCTAATTGGATTTAACATAAGTGTCTGAAAACATTACATTCAGTCTGTGCTTAAGTATAGTGTTTTAAAAGTATATTATTTCTGTAATAAGTACTGTTGTAAAAAATGTATTTAGTTTCAAAAGGATTTTGCTGGTTATTGGCAGATTGTTCAGCTAATCATAGCTATTTAATGTCTGACCACAAATAGGCTGTATTATTGTAATTTTTCTTGCTGCTTAACATTCTGTAGAGAGAGTGTTTGTCTTTTCATATTATATGAACAAACAAAATCAACTCTTGTTGAAAATGAGTGATTTTTGGTCACTTTATCACATACTGTCAGTGTAAACTCACTTTTAGAATATGGTCGATGTGCTCAGTTGATGGGCTCATGTTTATTGGACTAAAGCTTTAAGTTAATTACATTAGTTCATTTGGCATAAAGACTTGTTCATATTGCATTTATCAAATATCGCAATCAGGGAATGTGCTGAAACCTGAGAGAGCTGTTCATTTCACTGCAAGTACTGCAGCTTGTTTAAAGGGATACTCCACCCCAAAATGAAATTTTTGTCAATATTCACTTACCCCCATGTCGCATCAGTAACGCATGGATACGTATTGTACGTTTATTTACGCTGATTTGAACGGAAACAGTGTATCCATGCGTCACTGATGATAGAGAATAGCGTACGCACTTTGCGTCCATCGGATGCTTTTCAAAATGGCGCTATGCTGACACAGAGAGACAGAGAGGAGACGAATTGTTGAATAAATGTCGTTATTTTTATTTTCTTTGCGTACAAAAAGTATTCTCGTCGCTTCATAAAATTCAGATTGAACCACTGATGGCAGATGGACTATTTTGACGTTGTTTTTTATACTTTTATGGACATTGACAGTGCAGTTTACTATGCAGTCAATGGGACAGTCACAAGCCTCCCGGTTTTCATCCAAAATATCTTAAATTGTGTTCCGAGGACGAACGAAGCTTTTACGGGTTTGGAACGACATGGGGGTAAGTGATTAATGTCAAAATTTTCATTTTGGGGTGGAGTATCCCTTTAACACCCAGTGACCGAAGTATCTGTGCTGTTTTGAATGGAAACACATAGGGAGTCTTAGGAAAGAGATTTGTATGACAGATATAGTGCAGTTTGTGTGGTTATTTATGGTGTGGATTGTTTTTTTTAACAGATTCCAGGAGAAAGGGAACCTGGAGGTGCTGCTTTTCACCATCCAGAGTAAGCTCAGAGCTAACAATCAGAAGCCATATGTGCCTCATGACGGGAAACTTATCTCAGACATCAATAAGGTGTGTACTGTTTAGTTAATATACAGTAGTTCTTGACTGGTTACAGTGTCCAATTTGTATTTTTGTATAGCTAGAACAGGGCTGATTACCTTTCAGAAAAATAGTTTGTTTATCTGAATGAAATATTAAATAATGACCCAAAGAAGAAATATACACTACCAGTCAAACGTTTTGGAATATTTAATAATCTTTGTAATATCTCAGAATATTTTTAATGTAATGTAAAAGCCTCAATTTTGATTAAAAATACATTAAAAACAGTAATATTGTGAACAATTGCAATTTATAATAACTGTTTTCGATTTTAATATGTTTTAAAATGTAATTTATTCCTCTGATGCAAAGCTGAAATTTCAGCATCATTACTCCAGTCTTCAGTGTCACATGATCCTTCAGAAATCATTCTAATATGCTGATTTTCTGCTTAGATATTATCAATTATTTTGGTGCTCAATTATTACTAATAGTGCTTATTATGTTTAATGTGGAAAACCGTTTTTGCTGCTTAATATTTTTGTGGAAACCATGATAATTTTTTCAGAGCTCTAAACAGAAAGTTCAAAGAAATAGATAACTTTTGAATAGGGATGCATGATATTATCGGACTGATATTGGAATCGGCCGATAATGGCTTTAAATATCAGCTCGATATGAAAAATTATGCCGATATGTCTTGCCGATAAGAGGAATATGTTAACTCACATGTGCTCAGGGAGTGCTAGCGATTAGATCACGTCAGAAGTGTGGCTCATTCTTGAAGCAAAGTTTTGCCTTAATGACGATTAGATTGACTGTTTTGGATCGCTGCATTTAATCTGTGAAAGCACGTACAGAATGACACTTTCGGTGTGTGATACAGTAAACAGTAATAGCACCTGCAGCAGTGACAGCCTCCCCCAGGTCCTAATGCCCGTTCGGTAAGGAGTTTTAATCTGTGCGGGGCGCTGTTGGCCTACTTCTAATTAAATTAAAAGTAAAATAGCCTACACAAATAACATTTAGACTGTGTTTCTGATTAAATAAAGCAGTAATAGATGTCATAAAATAATGAGTATGTTTTGATTTAATGGTCAGAAGCTATAGTTTACATGAAAAAAAAATCACAAACATGACACTTGTAAATTAAATAATTTTATATATACTGGTTTATTCATTAATGTGTAATATGTTTTATTTTTTAAACAAATCATAAGCTCTAAAAGATTTTCAGAATTTTTACAACTCTTTTGCTTTAGACCATCTACAAATGTTAAATCTTAAAATAAAATGTTAGGGTTAACACTGCATCTTTCTGGGAAAAAAATGCAGCGATTGATATATAGTTTATTTATAGTTATTTTCAAAGCTTCAATGTACTGTCAAAAAAAAAAAAAAAAATGTTTTTTATTTAATTCTAACAAATAAGTTCTTGTTAAAAACTAACCAAAATTAAAAAAATATTTTGCTTATAATTTCTGCACAGGAGAGACTTGGTGTTGTTTCCAAACAAAAGGAAATATATCGGTATCGGCCAAAATGAGTTAAAAAATATCGGCATATTGGATATCAGCAAAAATCCAATATCGTGCATCCCTACTTTTGAATAGTAGTGTATCATGATTTCCACAAAATTTATGATGCAGCACAACTGTTTTCAAATAAGAAGAAATGTTTCTTGAGCAGCAAATCAGCATATTAGAATGATTTCTGAAGGATCATGTGACACTGTAGACTGGAGTAATGATGCTGAAAATCCACGTTTGATCACAGGAATAAATTACATTTTAAAATATATTCAAATACAAAACAGCTATTTTAAATTGTAATAATATTTCACAGTTTAATATTCAGTGTTTTACTGTGTTTTTGGTTAAATAAATTCAGCCTTGGTGAGAATGAAAGACTTATTTCAAAAATATTTTAAAAATCTAAATTATGTCAAACTTTTTGTTTAAGTACCGATACCGATAGTGTCTAATTTTATCATTTTTGTTATTGTTATTGAAAGTAATATTTACCTAATATTTACCCTTTTCACATTTTATTTTATTTATAAATTATTGAATAAAATTAATCAAAATTATTGTATGATTATTGACATTGTTTCACAGAACAATCCTCATATTTTGTTTTTCTCATGAAAGGCGTGGGAGAGACTGGAGAAGGCGGAGCATGATAGGGGCGTGGCTCTTAGAAAAGAGCTGATTCGTCAGGAAAAGCTAGAACTTCTAGCTCAACGTTTCGATCATAAGACCACCATGAGGCAGGCTTGGCTGAATGAAAACCAGCGTCTGGTCTCACAGGTGTGCAGAAAAGAAAAAAAAAACTCTAAAAAATGAACTGTATAAAATAAAACAGGTGACGTTTTGCCTTAAATGAGTGCTGCATTTTCCTCAGGATAACTTCGGCTATGACCTGCCAGCAGTAGAAGCTGCCATGAAGAAACACGAGGCGATCGAAGCAGACATCCTATCATACGAGGAGCGCATCAGTGTCGTGGTGGAGCTGGCGAATGAGATGGAGTCAGAAGTGTACTATGACATCCGACGTATCTTGGCACGCAAAGAAAACATCCTCGGCCAGTGGACCCTTCTGAAGGAGCTGGTGGTGGGACGTAAAGTCCGTCTGGAGAAGAATCTGGCCCTGCAGAAGACCTTCCAAGAGATGGTCTACATGATCGACTGGATGGAGGAGATGCAGGTAGGTTGACTGTACCAGTTTGACTTGTGATTAAAATCCCCACTAAAACATACATTGTGTATTACCACTGTTTTCATTCAGTAGTCAAATTGGCACAATCAAACATACTTTTCTTGACCAAAGTGCCATATTCTTGCCCCAGGTTAAGCTGCTTTCTAAGGACTATGGCAAACATCTTCTTGAAGTGGAGGACATGCTCCAGAAACAGAGTTTACAGGAGGCTGACATCTCTATACAGGCAGACAGAGTTCAAACCCTCAACACTGCAGCTCTCAAATTCACCACTATTGAAGGTGAGTGCACCTTAAAACAGTAACATGATGAATATTGATTCAGAGACACTGTCTGGGTCAAGATGTGATGGCAGATTGTGATATAAAGGTTACTGGATGCGATTCTTTCGCTGAGATGTCCAGAGACCTCTGCAGGGTAGAGTGTGTAAAATAATATTACATGAGGAGCTTGCATAATGTGCCACAAGAGGGCTGGAGTTGCTTTGCTCTCTATTCAGCACGGACTCACTACTACTACTTGTTGGTTCAGGGCTCAATAATGAGTATTTTCAGCTTTAAACTAAATGTTAAACTTAAATATTAAGTTTCCTTTAAAAAAAAATTCTTTCTCTACAAAAAGATTGTATATACCATTCAAAAGTTTGGGACCAGTAAGATTTTTAATATTTTTTTAAAGAAATCTCTTATTCTCACTAAGGCTGTGTTATTTTGATCAAAAATACAGAAATAGTATTACAATTTAAAATAACTGTTTTCTATCTTTATGAATTTTAAAATTTAATTTATTCCTGTGACGCAAAGCTGAATTTTCAGCATCAATACTCCAGTCTTCAGTGTCACATGATCCTTCAGAAATCATTCTAATATGTTAATGTTGTGCTCAATAAACATTTCTTCTTATTACCAATGTTGATTTTTTTGATCAATGGAAAGTTATATATATATATTACTAAAAGAAAATTTGCAACAAGCTGGAAATTATACAGCTATAGTGTATCTCAATGAAAGATGCAGAACATACTGATTAATTTGCCGTTTTCAAGACTTTCTTGGTGCTTACAAGACTTTCACAAGTCATTTTTGCTAATCTGACAAAACCTCATCTTTGTTAGCCAGCTAAATAACATTACTTTGGTGACAAATCAGTGAAATCAGTGAAGCTTTTCTTCTTGTCTCTGTTTCTCACTCAGGTTACCAGCCGTGTGACCCTCAGGTAATTTGTAACCGGGTCAACCACGTCAACACCTGCCTGGAAGAATTAAAGCAGCTGGCTGCAAAACGGCGCTTGGAGCTGGAGGATTCACGCGAGCTGTGGGCCTTCTTTCAAGAGGTAGAGGAATCAGAGAATTGGATCCGAGAGAAGACGTCCATCTTGGCCACGCAGAGTTGTGGGAAAGACCTGAGCAGCGTCCTGCGACTGCTGCAGAAGCACAAAACCGTAGCTGGAGAGCTGTTGGCGCGACGTGCGTTACTTCAGCAGACCATGAAGAAGGGCAAGCAGATCCTCACCCAGAAGAGCTTCGGTACGGCTGGAATACAAGAGCGACTGATGGAGGTCAAGGCTGAATGGAAGAGACTGGAGGACCAGGCCACACAGAGGCTGTGTAACCTACAGGAGGCACTGGAGTTTTTTCAGTTCAGCACCGAGACGGACGATCTTCTAGCTTGGCTACAGGACGCTTACAGGCTCGTTTCTAGCGAGGACTTTGGACACGATGAGTATTCAACGCAGTCTCTCCTTAAAAAGCACAGAGGTGTCCGAGAGAGTATCGATAAACACCGCGCTCAAGTGGTGGGCCTTCGGAAACACATGGTTGCGTTGCCAATACATTATCGGGAACTGGATGAGGTGCGAGCACGCATGGCTGAGACGGAGCAGCTCTACGCAGAGGTGGCGGAAGTTGCCGTGTTGCGGCAGCAGTGGCTGCATGACGCGCTGGCTGTGTATCGCATGTTTAGTGAGGTGAATGCCTGTGAGGTGTGGATCGATGAGAAGGAGCAGTGGCTGAACAGGATGGAGGTTCCCGAAAGACTAGAGGATGTGGAGGTGATCGCACACAGGTAGGAGCGTTCACCAGGTGTTCTACTTTGACCCCAGAAAATATTTAGAAATGTCATTGCATTGGAAATCTAATTTTTGACAAATTTTTTGAAACATTTTTGCAACCGAGGCAAATTTGAAAAATGCACCTGTGATGTCATTTCTGCAAGTGCTTTGTATTTTTTAATTTCTGTCAAGAGCCAGAAAATCTGAGCATATTACACCAGTCCTCAGGTCCTTACACTGGCTTCCAGTTACATTTAGGATTGATTTTAAAGTACTTTTACTCGTTTATAAATCACTCAATGGCCTAGGACCTAAATACATTGCAGATATGCTCACTGAATATAAACCCAACAGACCACTCAGATCATTAGGATCGAGTCAGAAATACCAAGGGTTCACACAAAACAAGGGGAGTCCGCTTTTAGCTATTATACCACCCGCGGTTGGAACCAGCTTCCAGAAGAGATCAGATGTGCTAAAATATTAGCCACATTTAAATCCAGGCTCAAAACTCATCTGTTTAGCTGTGCATTTACTGAATGAGCACTGTGCTACGTCCGAACTGATTGCACTGTATTTTATGTGTAATCATTTTCTATTCTTAACTGTTTTAATTCATTTTAAATCAATTTTTAAATCATTTTAAAAGTTTATAAATTCCTTATTTTTATTGTTTTTTTATGATTATTTTACTTCCTATTATTCCTTTTTATGTTCACTTTGAATTACCATTGTGTATGAAATGTGCTGTATAAATAAACTTGCCTTGCCTTTGCAAGTGCAATGCTGTACCAGGTGTGCTATCGAGCAAGTTTACTACATTAGAAAAGTCATGCATATGAAGCTGGTAATATTATGCAAACCTCAAAATGCATTAGTTTACAAATCATGCACTATGGTAAAAGTGCTCTGAGATCATTACATAGTATTGTGTGAAAATAAGTCTTTATTAAATGACAATCTGCTGCTGTAATCATAATTTGCGTGAAAAGGAATAAAAGTTGTTGGTGTTTTACTACATTTTTGTTTTTCCAGTGAGTTTTTCCAGATGTTGCATTTTTGCAATTACCTACAGATAAAGTTGTTTTTATGGACACAAAAGCCTAACTGATTTACCATAGAATATCTTCTTATCTGAGAAGTAAATTTTCTGCATTTTAGGTTTGAAAGTTTGGACCAGGAGATGAACAGCCTGATGGGAAGGATACTAGATGTTAATCAGATCGTCCAGCAGCTCTTAGACAGCGGTCACCCCAGTTCCACCGAAGTCAGGGGCTGTCAAGATCACTTGAACAGCAGGTAACTCCACGTCATATGTACAGTTTGTGTGACGTATAGCATTATCCTGCATATTTAATGGAAAATACCATAGAGGGCAACATGACATAAAAATTATTTTCATTTTCTCCATACAGATTTTTAATGATTGCACAAAAACTTTTCAAGATAGACCCTGCCATGAGCTCTTGGTTGTTAACTGATGATATGCTTCTGTTAAAACCATTGGTTAGCATAATTTCAACTTAACAAAAGGCTACAGCGGCTATATTTTTTTTCAGAAGCTGCATCTGAATGGGTATTTAGAGTCTGTTTGTTGCAGCTCAAAGGTGGCATGAATGTATTTACCCTGCAATTACTATTGCATCATGTTCATCACCAATCAACTATATGAAATGAAAAATGACCTACGTACCCTGTAGGTCTCGGGTAGGGAGGTGCATTACATGTGTTAATTTGAACATGTTATTTTTCATAACTAATTAATTAAATGAACATGTTAAATCGACAAATAAAGATAAATAAAATAAAAAGAATGCTTAAAAAAAATCTGTAACTAAGGCTGTGGAAATATGGGTGGGCACTGTTGGGCTCAAACCTAAAAAGCTTTATTTATTTATATATGCAAATTAATCATTAAAAATCCTATTTTTTCTGTTCAGATATCTCTGGCCAATTATTCTTTTTGTCTTTTTCTCATATAATGCAAATTTTGTTGCGTGTTTTTCCATTCTCTTATGCCATGCTAGTCTTTCATTACCCTGATACATAGCTGTTTTCAGTCGATCTAATTTGTTTTCATTTTCAAATGGTTTCATTCAGAAAAGCCTGCACATTCCTGATGCTGCTGTTGTTTGTCACTTTTAACACACGGCTCTACATGGGTGTCTTTAGAAAATGGGCTGCTGCTTTCACAAGCTTTCACTGAAACTGGCAAGCTGTGACGTATGTGTGAAAAACTCCAGCGATCCGTTTTAGACCGACCTTGGCATAAATAGCCTCTCTCAGCGTGCTGCCATCTGCTGTGGCTGCCACATACAGTGCGCGCCTGACCCGGCTCAAAAGCACTACGGGCCGAACCCAAACACATTCACAGCTATTGTGTTCTTCAATATTTAATGCCACGGTGTATTTAAAAGAATGTTTTATTAAAGCGTGCCCTGTAGGAACTCTGTGTTTGATTTGTGATATTGTGTCTCAGGCCTTGAGCTGCGGCCCACCGGTGTGTCCTCGGACTGTTTTTTGTGTGGGTGGGTCCTTAATGTGTGTGTGTGTGTGTGTGTGTCCATGAATTGAGAATGATTCAGACTGAGTCATGTTTTCTGGAACAGAGTCATTTTTATTATGCATCATCCAAGCATTACTCTTGATCGTAACAGAATTATGTACAATGGGATGTAGTACAAATTTTCCAGTCAAAGTTATTTTGAATTAACATTTATTAACATTTAATTTTTTAAAACATTTATTAATTAACATTTTCTGTTGAAATAGGAAGTTGTTTGTTTATACAACTTTATATTTGCCATTTATATTAATTATCCTCCAATCTTATTTTTTTCTTTCTGCTAATTTATTATTAGCAGATATTGGATTTTTTGAAAGAATTTTAAGGTTTAGATCCTCATCCCCCTGTCTGCACCAGACACATTTGTAAACCTCAGGAACATTGTAAGAGTTGTTGTGCATGCGTAATGATAGCAGAGCTGCATGCTTTCGAGCATTCTGCTAAATACATAAATGTAAATTAGTTATGCTGATAAAACTTAAAAAATAAAGCCTGTTTGGTTGATAGATATGTTATTCAAGAACCAGCAAGAATGTTGCTCAAGAAACAAGTGCTGCTTGGTGAAATAAGCTTATTAGTTAGAAGGACATTCTCATTCTAGATCAGTGGCTCTTAAAGCTTATGGAATTTTGAAAAGTAATTATTTTAATTTTGACTATAATTATTCTAGTTATTATTACAGAAAGTATGAGTGCCCATCGAATAAAAGAAGTTGCAAAACTAGTACTAGTGGGCTTTCAAATATTGTTGAGGACAGTGAATAGCCTTGAAGTCAATAAGGTTGAAAACCACTGATCTAGAGAGTATTTAATAGGATAAAATTGCATATACATCCCTGCAAACCAGTGTTATTTTGTTAGCATTGAGATATTATTATAGCTTTACATTTAAAATTATTTTTTATTTGTGTATTTTCCACTTTCATTTTAATTCTAGTTAACATTTTATAATTTCTGTTTGTCCTTTTTATTCATTTTTTTAAAAATATGTCTACCATTTTTCATTTTTTTTTAGTTATTTTAGTACATCAAGAATATGTACATGAACATGCGAAATGTTCCTTTTTTTATGAAATAAAATTAGTGCTGTCAAATGATTAATCGCGATTAATCGCATTCAAAATAAAAGTTTTTATTTACATAATATATGAGTGTGTACCGTGTATATTTATTATGTATATATAAATACAAACACTAGCATGTAATTATTTAAGAAAAATATGTTATGTATTAAATATATTTATATATAATATAAAATATAATAATATAAATAAATAAATGTGTATATATATATATAGTTTATTTATTATGTAAATATAAATACATTAAGTACACATACATATATTATGTAAACAAAAACTTTTATTTTGGGTGCGATTAATCGCGATTAATCGTTTGACAGCACTAAATAAAATATATGTTTTTATTTTTATTTTAGAAAATGTTTATTTTATTTCAAGTATTGATTGATTGATTGATTGTAGTTTTAGCTTTAGTGGAGTATAATAACCCTGCTGTGAACGAGATGAGTCATCAATATTTTGGGCCATTTTCCTGGTAGAGAAAAGCTGTAAATTTTACATGCACTTATGTATGATAAAAAACTTTATCACTAGCATATTAATGACCTCAAAGCTAATAGACATCAGTGTTTAAAGAGTCATTTTTATTACTCATCTGCAATGCAAGACAGGGAACATACCGACTTTGCAAGGCACACTTAGTAGCACGCACAAAAAAAAGGAGCAAGATTTGAAACAGAATGGATTCACTTTAACAGAGATACAAGAGTTTTTAAATCCAAAAATGTCTGAAATCAAGAAAATCAACTAAATTGCTTTCTTTTTGTGTATCACAGGTGGAACCGCATCGTGGAGCTGGTCGAGCAGAAGAAAGATCACCTGGACTCGATCCTACGCATCCAGAACTACTTACTGGAATGCACGGAGATCAAGTCCCAGATTCAGGACAAGCGGAAAGCCATAGACGCCACGCAGTATGTGGGCAGTGACCTGGGCAGCGTGCTGGCTCTGCAGCGCCGTCTCTCCACCATGGAGGGAGCTCTGACGGTTCTCGAGCCCAAGCTCCTTCACCTTCAGGAGGAAGCAGAGGAGCTCGCCACATCTCATCCGGACAAGGCCGTAGAAATCCTGGTTCCCTTTGAGGACATCAGCGTGGAGTGGGAAGAGCTAAAGCATACATTGCAAGGCTGTGAAGACTCTTTAACCGTCGCTGGCCGCTTGCAACAGTTCATCCAAGACTTGGATTCCTTCCTCACCTGGTTGGTGCAAACTCAGACAGCTGCTGCTTCGGATGAACTTCCCAATGCTTTAGAGGACGCAGAACGGCTGATAAACCAACACGCCGCGCTCAAGGAGGAGATTGGAAGGTACGAAGAGGACTACGAGCGTCTCCAGGCTGTGAATGATCTCTTGGAGACGGAGGAAGCGCCGTTGCCTCATGGAGCTCTGCAGCAGTGGCTGCACAAGCTGGATGTGGGCTGGAACAAACTGCTGGAGATGTGGGAGAGCAGGAGGGAGGTGCTGGTGCAAGCTCACATCTTCCATCTCTTCCTGAGGGACGTCAAGCAGGCCGAGGCTTTCCTCAATAACCAGGTGAAGCCCCTGGTACCTCTTTATGGTAGTTGCACAGTTTAAATTTGAAAGATAAGGCTTTTGTTTCCTAAATGTTATTCCTCAGAATTTGCTCTGTCATAGATGAGGAATCTTAAAGGAGATCTCATTTATGATTCATACACTACTTAAGTTAGTTTCACTACCAGTCAAAAGTTTCGAAATAATTATTGTTTTTGAAAAATGTGTCTTTTTTGCTCAGAGGCTGCATTTATTTGATAAAACAAAAAAAAAACATTAAAAGCAGTTATATTCAGTTATATTGTGAAATATAAGATACTTAAAAAAACATTTAAACCTATTTCAAACTTTTTATATGAAACAATTTGCTAGAAAAGTGACAGGGCAGAGGAGAGGTTAAATATCGTCAAATACAGCTATGTTTATATAAATGTACTTCTATTCAATTACCAGTTTTGTCTCAAATGTTTCTTATAAAATTAAAAATCTTAATTGTTGAGATCTCTTCTGAAGCTAGGGTTTAGACATGGCAGCTTTGAATACTGCCGTGTGTTTAGCCCAAACCAATTCACCCTCAGAAATGAGGCAAACCTGAGTAAAAAGGTAAATGCAAAAAAGTGAACGTTTTTTTATTTGCAAAAAGTCTCCATTTGCTCATCTCATCGCCATCTAGGAAAAACAATTGAGATATTTAAGACACTTCATGTATGACCGTTCTCTTCAACAGGTTAGAGTTAGCAGACAATTAGGACACAAGAACAGATCTGACTGATCTTTTTCAGGTCACATCTGTAAATGTCAGGAGCATCAGGGCAGTTTAAGGTCATTGCTCAGTTCACATTCAGAGACATTTGCTGCTTTTATGTTGGGTCATCACTTCATAAGAATATCATAAATGTGGTTTAAATGCCAGAGGACATGCATTTCCTCAACCCCGTCTGGGTGTATGTTAGAAGCTGTGTCGTTTCTGGTTTGCTAAAAGCCCAGAGTCGCTTTCTGTTGTCTGCGGGTACAGAATAAGAATCCGCATTGTCATCGAGCGTGAACTGGTTTGCAGTAACACATGGCAGTGGCATTCATTAGCCACCTTTCCTTAAGATTGTTTGAGTTTCACCTTTCTAAATGAGAACATTGTAAGGACAACTAAACATTTAACAATTATGGTTTATTATGGTTTATATCAATATTGTTTTTTTGTTTAAATTATTTAATATCTGTTTGCAAGAAAAATGAATTTAAGTAGACCGTTTGTATTTGTGCCTTCAATCTGTAGAACTGACCGAGTTAGAAAACATTTGTGGAATCGTCACAGAAGAATATGTGAGCATTGATATTGTTTCAAAGTGTTTATTATTGCAGTACCACCAACGGCTTGCCATTTGCCCTGATTATGGATTTGCTTGTAGCGTAATTGATCTGGACTCATTTTAGATGCTTTCTGTATGCAGTATTTCACCCTGTCTTTCTCTCCTCTCCTCAGGAGTCAGCGTTGGCCCATGTGGAGCTTCCCACCACAGTGGAGACGGTGGAGGCAGCCATCAAAAAGCACAAGGACTTTACCACCACCATGGAGCTCAACCTGCACCGCATTAAAGCTGTCATAGAGGCGGGAGAGAGCCTCATCAGTCAGAACAACATCTATTCAGAGCGCATCAGAGAGAGAGTGGATCTGCTCGCTAACAGGTCAAAACCACCACACTTATAAAAACATTTATGCCGCATAGAGCTGTTTGGTATGGAAGCCTGTTTCCGCCACTGAATAAAAGATAAAAAAGGCAATTGCGACTTTTTATCTCACAATTCTAAAACTTTTAGATTAAAGCTGCAGTCCATAACTTTTTTTGGTTAAAAATGATCCGAAATCAATATTTGAGCAAGTACATAACCAGCCAGTGTTCAAAACTATCTCCTTACTTTAGCCCGATTCACAACGGTTAGCTTATAATAATGTTTTCTAATTTGAGTGGTGCTGGTAGGTTTTCGCGGGAAATTCGAGCATGGCACTGCGTCATTACGTCACGTCTGTAAACATGAAGAAGTTGTCCCGACTAGTAGGCTATATTGCATGTGAGGATCCTGCAGGTGGCGGATAATTTATAGCCTTTTCTCACAGCAACTAGAATAATTAATGCATCATTTTGATGGCGGATTGTAATCCAGAAAGGATTATGTGTTTATGAAACACATAATGAAATTAAATTATATTCCAGTTTTAAATCTGCTTCTGATTACAGATAGCCTGGTATTACACAAAATTAGTTCAAAGGGAGCATAATTTGCTTTTTGGGTTAAAAGAATTTCTTAATATGAGATTCGAATGGCATGACAATTAGATTAGACTGTACAGAAATTGAAATCTACACACTAATACACACTATACTCATAGTCACGCAATGCTAATGTTAACATGAATAATTTGAGAATAGTATAATAGTATAGTATAACAATAATAATAATTTGCACGGTTTGATGTGATATGAGCTAACCGATCGTTAGATTTAATCACCATTGGTAGCGCGATTTATTGTAACGCTTTTTTCCTCAGTTGGTCAGAACAAACGTGGCAGACTCGTTACTTGTTCAGATGACAGTATACGGTGAAAATTCTTATTTGGGTCATATATTCCAAGACGTAGGCTAGAATCTGTGATTGCGAAGTACAGTAAATATCCACACCGATGCAGTGACTGACAGACTGCCACACATACTCTTCAAAACATTAGATTCATCCGCGCTGGAGCCATGCCAGAGCACAACCCCACGCAAGCAAGATAATTCTGCAAGTAACTACAATTCCAGGTTTTCAAACAGAGATGGCGACAAAGAGGCAAAACTTATGGACTGCAGCTTTAAACAAATTGCTAGAAAAGTGATAGGGCAGAAGAGAAGTTAAAGTTAAATACAGTTATGTTTATATATAAAAATATATTTGTTTCAAATATTTTTTCATAAAATTAAAAATTCAATTTTAATTTGAATAAAATGAATTGGGTAATGATGAAAGTTTTGAATGTAAGTATATTGAAATGTCTTACTTTTAACTGCAGATGTGGATATCTTGGCCAATCAGAGCACAGTTTGAGAAACGGCATTGCTTCCCTCATGCCACATGACCAATCACGACATAAAAATGTAATTGCGACTTTATCTCAGAATTCTAAAACTCGGAATTGTGAGAAAAAAGTAAGAATTGCGCAATTCTGAGATATAAACTAGCAATTCTACATTTTTTCTTGCAGTTTTGGCTTCTTAGTTTTCTCAGAAATGTGAAACATAAACTTGCAATTGGACTTTATAATTCGCATCTCACAATTCTGAGAGAAGAAGCAATTGCGAGATATAAAGTTGCAATTCTAAGAAAGAAAGACGCAAGTCTGAGAAAATAGATATAAAAATATATAAACTCACAATTCTGAGAAAAAAGGCCAGAATTGCGAGTTTATATTATGCAATTATGACATTTTTCTTAGAATTGAAACTTTATTTCTTATAATTGCGAGAAAAAACTCATTTGTGAGATAAAAATTCGCAATTAACTTTTTTTTTTAATTCAGTGGCGGAAACAGGTTGGTTCTCAGGAAATAGAGTAATTAGTCCCAAAAACTTCAAGAATTGTTATTATTTCATTTTAAAATGTAATGGCTTTACGTAAGAAGTCATATGTTTTCATATCTGATCAAGTCCAGGAATATCCAATATTCAGATTAGCGGTCAAAATATGCATATGTAATATTTTTCAAATGCAGATTCTTAAACTATTAACCTTAATCCATAAATTATGTTTGCAGCCTTGCAAAGTAACAATAGTTAAAAGCGCTACATTAACCACTTCACAGCAAGTTTGAAGTCCTATAGGCTACTTATAATTTTAAAAGATGACTGAGGAAATTTAGGTTCATTTTTGTGTACCCTGTTATAAATCACACATTTTAATTAAAACAAAAATATGTTAATATTCCATGATATTTCTATTGTCAAACTGGTTGTGTTTAAGTGTTTTGGGGTTAAACAGCCCTTGTAATTATATTAAAAGTGCACTTGTAGTGTACTTCAAAACTATCAAGTATGTTTTTAATAAATTGTACTTGAAGGTAAAATAATATCAATGGGTCCCACTTTATATTAGGTGGTCTTAACTACTACATACTTACATTTAAATTAATCATTTGGTACAATGCACTTATTGTGTAAATACGTGTTTTTACATTGTACTTATATTTTAAAAATACCTGCATGTAATTACATCTGTAATTAATTTCTGTAATTACATTTATAATTACATTGTTGACACATCCCTTACACCTTAACCCACCCTTAAACCTACCCAAATCACCAAACCTGTCCCTAAACTTACCCATACCCCACCTCAATAGCAGCAAAAGTGTTTTGCAATACAATATAAGCACAATAAGTACATTGTACTTGAATCAAAAATAAGTACATA
This sequence comes from Tor tambroides, assembly GCA_021397915.2. Classification (NCBI taxonomy): domain Eukaryota; kingdom Metazoa; phylum Chordata; class Actinopteri; order Cypriniformes; family Cyprinidae; genus Tor; species Tor tambroides. The sequence goes on along the minus strand of JAFVLL020042444.1, from coordinate 19,749 downwards.
GTAGTTAAAGGGATAGTTCACTTTGAAATTAAAATTTAGACGTCAGCTTGTCTAGCAGAATCCAAGAGGTGTCTTTCTTCAGTAGAGTCCAATTTTGATATTTTTGTATCAAACCGCTCCCTAACTGAGGTCGCAGAGAATGGCAGGTATAGGTCACTGTAACCTGAAGAGGGAAAAGAACATGCACAGAGAAATCCAAATTAAATACCCCATCGTAACTACACATTGATGGCCTAAGACACGAAACGAGCGGCTTAAAGAAACACAGTAGTCACATAATCGTTTTTTACCTCTTTGTACACAACCATGTCCACGTGATCTGAGTGCGCGCACGCATCCGGTGTGTGACGTGTTTATCCTGAGTGCGCGCGCTCTGGCTTAGTCTGCGCAAGCGCCGGAATGCGCCGAAAGTGATCTCTTACGCAGACGAGCGTGCGCACACACGTCACACACGCTGACGCCTGCTTCACACAAACCGCTGCTTCGTGTCTTAGGCCATCAATGTGTAGTTACGATGGGGAATTGTTTAATTTGATTTCTCTGTGCATGTTCTTTTTCCCTCTTATAGAGCCAGTGACCAATACCTGCCATTATATGACTGACAGACTAGAACGGTTTGACCTAAAAATATCAAAATTGGATCTACTGAAGAAAAAAAGACACCTACATCTTGGATACCTTTGGGGTAAGCTGATAGATATCAAATTTTAATTTCAAAGTGAACTATCCCTTTAAGGCCGCTTAATATAAAGTGGGACCTATTAATGAAATAAAAGGCCACCTAAGTGTACTTAAAAAATTACTATAAGAGAAAATTACTGTAAGGAGTAATTTACAATAAATGCTTATCAGTGCGTTTGGGAGTACACTTTAACCATATTTCAAAGACAATAGAAGTAATTATGAAATTACATATAAAGATGTCCCACTTAAGTGGGTCAAAAAACCACTCAAAAGTTCAACTAATTGCATTTAATATAAATGTAAGTACGCTGAAGTGTGCTTTCTTTTGCACAAGAGGTTGCAGCCTGAAAATACAAAAATGACTATTAAAGAAATATAGACAACGGAAACCTATTTTAATTTCAACAAAAGCTAATGTTAGGTCTTTTTTTCTTGTTTATCCTGTCTGACATTTTTCCATTAAATTAAATGGTGATAAATTGTCAAATTTAAAAATTTAAAATTTTCCAATGAAAAACAAACTTTTATTTTGCATGACTAAAAAACATTGATCTGTGACTTTATCAAATAAGAAGACTAAGCTTAGTATCCTGTTAATTTTATCCTTAGTATGTCATAAATGATGCAGAATTGGCACAGTTTCCTAAAATGACCTCGCTATTTGTTAAACTGTATTGTGTTCAACTGTTCTTTAACTCTTCTTTATAGCAAAACCTCTATTCTGTCATCAAGTAGCATTGGTAATAAAACCGTGTTGCACTTTCATTGTAAAAGCAGAGCTGTTGTCCTTCTAAGATGGCCTACCACCTTACATCTGTATCTGCCCTCCATTTCACTGTGGCACAGAACGTGCAGCTGCTCCTATAGACACACTGAATTTCAAATGTTTTTTCCATAGAGGCATAACAAAGAAACTCGCTGATCACTGATCTGAATGCAGTCTCAGTGAGGGGCGTGAAATTGGATTTCGAAGCGCATTTGTGTATGGAATCTGTTATGGCCCAGTCTACCTTCTGTATTAAACGGAGACTCAGCTATGAAACACTGTCACAAATAATTATTAAGAGTTTATTACTGTTTAATCACAAATAATAAAGGAGTTTCCGATTGTTTCTGTGCGTCTCACAGAGGGAACCAGAACCGTGAACACGCTCAGCAGTGGCTTCATAAACTCAATGACCAGTGGGAGCTCCAGAGGTTTCTACAAGACTGCCATGAGGTAGGATGAGTGCCAGCCGAGCACAAACAATAAAAACTGTCACGCTTTGTCTTTGTTTTTGTGCGATTGATGATTTTTGAACCAAGATGTTTGCCTCTCTGTAAGTAAATCTGTGCATCATTTAAGTGTGGACAGCAGTGCAGGATTTTGAAGTAAATGTTTAGACGTAAACTCACCCTTGTTTCTCCTGTTCTTTGTAACTTGTATTATGAAAAGCATTTCTTAAACAAAGCAAAATTAAAATAAATTACTCTTACGAAGTGTCCTGCTGCAGGACATTTTAATGGTCACTTGGTTTTAAAAACAGTGTCATCATTCTTGTTAATCTCGCCCACAGTGAAAGCTCATTGGTCCAAAACCCTGCTCCGTATGATTGTATATTAAACATCAGATATGTCTGATTGACTGTGATCAACACAGGATTTGCATTTCACTGTGGACAAATTGTTGCAGGAAACTTTGCTGACCCTTGTGAAAAGGAAGTGTGTTTAATTGTATTGAACGTGCACTTGTAATCATAAAAGTATTTTTGAAAGATAATATTATTTAATGAAAAAAGAATACTTAAAGGGATAGTTCACCCAAAAATGAAAATTCTGTCATCATTTACTCATCCTCAAGTAGTTACAAACCTGTATGAATTTCTTTGTTCTGCTGAACACAAAGGAAGATATTTTGAAGAAAGTTTGTAACCAGGCAAACTTTTTGGGGCACCATTGACTTCCATAGTAGGGGAAAAAATACTATGGAAGTCAATGGTGCCCCAGAACTGCTCTGTTTCCCACATTCTTCAGAATATCTTCCTTTGTGTTCAGCAGAACAAAGACATTCTTTCAGGTTTGGAAATACTCGAGGGTGAGTAAATGATGACAGAATTTTCATTTTTGGGTGAACTCTCCCTTTAAGTGCACTTAAAGAGAGACATTTTCATGGCTTTGTTCTTTTAACACACTTAAGTACACTTTTAAAAAGTACACTTTGTAGTAACATTAAATTGAAAGTTTTACTTTAAAGTCAAATTTAAATCATCATGTTTAACAATCTTTTGTCGTGCTTTAAAGAAGTACGCTTGTTTTGATGTGTTGACTAACATACTAAAGTACATGTACAGCTCTTAATTATAATTTTAACTGTAGTGTTATTTGATATTACAGTTAAAGTTAATATTTAAAATGTGCTATATTACAACTTAATAAAAACATATTATATGTTATGTTTTAAATGCATGACATGGGAAGAAAACATCAAAGTAAGCACACCACAGCTCCAGAGATATAGAAGTATTTAATTATGTTCTCACCACAGGTGACGTTTTGAGCTTAAACGCTCTTCATCAGAGATACAATAATGCATGACATACAAATTTGAATAGAAATGACATTAAAGTACATTTTAGTTTTCCACATTTCAAGTATATTTAATGAAATTAAATTTAAAGATATACTTAAATCCTATTTAAGTGGGTAAAAAAGCACTCTCTTTAACTAATTGCATTTAATAGGAATTAAATTATAATCCGAAAACATTACATTTAGTTCACACATAAGTATATTCTTTTAAAGTATATTATTTCCTTTATCAAGTACTCTTTTTAAAAGTATACTTACTGTAAGTTTATTTCTTTTTAACAGTGAGAAACTGATTCATTAGGCTTACAGTTTTTCCATTTTTTTTTTTTGCATGTTTGTAAATCTCTTTAGACCTTTTTCATTAGTATTGTGTGTAATTTGGTGGTGTCTGTCAGTTTTTCAGGTATTTCCTAAAGCATAATGAACAGTTTTGTCTCCTGTGTTGAAGTAAACAACATTTTTAGACCGTAGAAAAACATTTGTGCAGTCGGGTAAGACTTAGTCATGTTTTACAAAAGTCATCCGGTACATGTGGCATTTAGTTTGTGTCTTGAAATGACTCTGAACAGCTGAGCATTGTGGGTAAATGCCGTGTGAAAGCAGTTGTACAGTAGGAGGCTCCCAGTGTGGCCCAAACCTGCAGGTTTATTTAGACTTTGCTTGTTCCTCGCTTCTCATGCTCAATTATTTAGCAGGTCTCCTTATCACTTATTCAGTTGAGAGAGAGGGAACTTCAGTAGTGTGTGGGTGGGTGAGTGTGTGTGTGTGTGTGTGTGTGTGTGTGTGTGTGTGTGTGTGTGTGTGTGTTCACTGCAGGGCTGGGGATGGATCTCTGCTTTCTCTAAGGGCTGTCAAACACATGTGGAGACTGAGAACACAATGATCAGAGATGGTCCAAGTGCACTGAATCACTTTCTCTTATGCGTTGTGTTTAGAAAATCAAATAGCAGAAATATGTCCTATGCAAAGCCATATTGTTTATAAACAGCATAGTGTCTTTTTTACATAATAACATTATATATCCAGAATGTAAAGTAGTATACAGTATATATAATAATGTGCAGACAGTAATTATAATGTATGTGTATGCAGTGTGTATACTGTATGCAGACTTACTGTATGCATTGAAAAGCATAACCAAATGTTTGCTAAAATCTTAAACAACCTGTGTGTGCATACTGTACTGAATATTGTATCCCACAATTTTCATTGTTCTTATGTATTTTTGGATTAAAAACAGTTATTTACCATTTATGTTTCCACAATCCCCATCAAAATCAATGGATTTGTTGGTTTCTCTGACGCAGAGTAAATGCTAGTGTAAAGGAGCTATGAAATATTGTGTGACTTTTGATTTCTGGATATTGTTGCTATAACAGTATACTACTGTTTGAAATATTTGCCTTTGTGTAATACATATTATATTATAGGCAGTGTCCTGCATTAAACAATAAGTTTTTGAACACTGAGTAAGTGGCAGACTTTGGCTAGACTGGGAATCAGTGCATATTGCAATCTATGCAGTAACACACTAATGGCTTATTTTTTTTAAAATGGTATCTGAAACAGAACACGTTATGCAACAGTGAACATTTAGACAGGACTACATTGTTGTCTTGTAACCAGATCTACATTTTTAATTCAGCAATGTACAAATGAAAGTGTTGTTTTGCATTTTTAATCTAGTTTTGTGTAACATTTCTTTGCAGTCCAAATAAATCAAGAACAAGATATATCATAAAAAAAAGTCACAAATCAGAGCTGATATTAATTCCAGTTCAGTTGTTCATGATTTGGATAGTCAAACTGAGCACATTGTATTGTGGGATACAATACTCGTTTGTAGTGATATTATTTTTATTAAATACATTGTTTTTAATTTTTCAGTGAAACATTACTACGGTATAGTATTTTTTTTATTTAAAGTAATAATAATAATAATTAAACATAATAATACCAATAATAATAATTTAAAGCCATATAAAAAAAGTTAATTGCAATTTTTCAAAAATTAAAAATCATCTCAAAAATTTTAAAAAGTTAAAACATATATTTCTCCCACAATTTTTCTCAGAATTGCAAAAAATATTGTTTTGTTTTTAGTTAGTTAATTATTATTATTATTATAGCCATATATATTATCAGAAGAGGAATAATAATTATATATATTACACCATTTTGGCCAAATTGTGCAGCCCTACAAACAAGCACAGCAAACCTGTGTTTTTTTGTTTTTTTCCACTTTTAAATCACAAATTGAAATCACAATTTGATTTTTTCCTCCCAGATCTTGCAGCCTAGTGTATAGTGCCTACAGCAGAAATAGTCAGTAGTATGACTGAATGCAATTATAAACACAGCCTATGTGGCACTTTTCTCGTTTGCTCTCAGTTGTTGTTCCTTTGAAATGCTTCCTGATCTGAAGTATCACATCATTTTCTTAGTCAGTTTAAATGTATCTCTGGTGTTGGTGGTGGTGTAGTTAACCATCAGTTTACTGGGTCATTAATTCCCATGTCCCTGGATGGTCATTCACTCTTTCTTGGATCTGTTGGTCTCTTTGAGGAATAACCATGATTGACCTAAATGTCTTTATGGGTGAAAGCGCTGGGTGCCTCATGAGGGCAGAGGTCGCTGTAGTGTTTAGTAGGCATTAGAGAGAGGTTAAATTTGTCCTAAAATATATGTGCACACTCTTAAAAATAAAGTTTCTTTGGATGGTTTCATTAAGAACCTTTAACATCCTTGGAACCTTTCCATTCCATATAGTGTAAAAAAAAATTATGGAAGCGTTGATGTCTCGTAATTCTGACTTTTTTTCTCTGAATTCTGTTCTTTTGGTTCTACCAATTGCACCAATTGACTTTTTTTTTCACAGCTTCAAATTTATAACCTTAACATTTCACAATTCTTACTTTTTCCTCAGAATTGTGAGTTAACAATCCTGAGTGTGTATCTCGCAATTCTGACTGTCTATTGCGCAATTTGTGTGAATTGTGAGATATAAATTCAGAATTGTGAGGGAAAAGTGAGAGTTATGAGGTAAAAATGTACAATTTGTTTTTTTTTAATCCTTTGGCAAAAACAAGCTTCCATTAAAAACGGAGCTTTTAAGAACTGATCACTGAAAGGTTCACAAAAGTGTTCACAAAACCCTCTTTTGGATGCTTTATTTTTAAGAGTACAGGTTGTGCTGGTCGTTCCCTCATGTTTTGAACCTCTGTTTCTCTGTATCTTCGCTGCGCCTCAGTCGCTCATTCGTATTCGTTAAAGAGCCTAGTGTTGTCCTTCTGACGCCTGCAACTACGTAGGCTCCCCCTCTCTCTCTCTTTCTCTTCTCTCAATATGGTTTTCTCCCCCTCCCTCCTCGTCTCTCTCGCTTTGCTCTCATCGTGGATGCTGCAGCGGGAGAAACTGGGTCTTTCAGCTCAGGCACCGCAGTATTGAGTCAAGCTTATATTACAAAACAGGAGGAGGAGAGGAAAAGAGGCGGCACGGACTGAAAGAAGACAATATGGATTTGTTTGAGATGCAAGACGCTGCATAAACGGGGTGAGGAGTGTGTCTGGATCGCTCTGAGGAGGGGAGGGGAAAACGCTCCCCACATCCTCCCTCTTGACACTCTCCAACGCCCACTCTCTCTCTCTCTCTCTCTCTGTCTGTCCGTGGCTAGTGTTTGTACATCAATAATCACCGCTACTGGGCTCATTTCTCTCCTCGCTGTAACTCAGTCGGGCCTCCACTCGGGCTCCAGACAGCTAATATCCTGTACCTTTTTGGGGATTTTCTTTGTTTTCTACTAAGATGCACAGCACTTCTTGTGTGCACTGGATTTTATACAGTCATTTAAGGATTTAGTTTGGTCCAAAAATAGTGCTCGCTGAGTTCTCCGCACATGTCTTGAATATTTCATCCAGCGCTGTTTTTGGACTGTACTTGTGTACTTGGAGTGTTCTGGCCAGTGTTGGGTTTAGCTGCTCACCTGGGCTGCAGGTGAACATGTGGATTTGGGAACTTGACTGACAGATTCTTCACAAACTATTCAGGTGGTAATTATTATAATATTTAAAAAAATATATATATTGTTGATATATATATATATATATATATATATATACCATGAGTTGAAGTGTATATTTTAGGTACTGTTTAACATTTTCACTTAAATAGTCCTGCAGTGTGACAAAAAAAAAATTTTTAAGTACGAATGTTTGACTATATATTTATCACAAATAAACATATATAATAATTCCAAATGAATGAGAAAGATCTTGTTTAGATGTTGTTTAAAATGGCTTTTGATGATGTATGTCACACTGCTGTCACAGCTCGACATTTACTTGACAACTACTATAAAATATAATAAAAGATATGTGATATACTATTGTTTGAAGAGGAATGATAAAGTGGTATTTTGTCTGGGATCACTTGTTTGTACATTGGAAACTTTCTGAGGATCATTTTTGATAATCTATAGGGACAGACTTTAGTGTAAAAGTACTTTAATAGTGTTTTACTAAGGTAAATGTTTTCTGTTGTTTTCTATATGCATTCTATATGCAATGTATCACAAATGTTATTATTAATTGTTTGGTAACACTTTATTTTAGGGTCTCTTAACTAGTTGTTTATTAGCATGCATAATACTAGAATATTAGCCTTTTGTTAGTACTAATTCAGCACATATTAATGCCTTATTCTACATCCCTAATCCCACCCAATACCTAAACTTAACAACTACCTTACTAGCTATTAATAAGCAGATAATTAGTAATTTATTGAGGGAAAAGTCATAGTTAATAGTGAATAAGTGTTCCCTATTCTAAAGTGTTACCAATTGTTTATATGATCTATTGTAAGAAAAATCTTTTAAAAATATAGGTTAAAATACATATATCAAGATCTTCGAAATGTAATGTTTTCATTTTATTTTATGTGGAATTTCAAGTTTATTTTTTTATGAAATTAATTTTATGAAATTTAATTTATTGAATCTATATATATTGTGGTGAAAGTAAAAACTAATAACATTTTTCTTAAGCCTAATTTTTAAACACATTTGTTTGTTTGCTTTTTACAAATATTATGCATTTTAAAGTCATGAATATCATTGTCTTCTTAATTCTGAAAGAAAGTCATTAAAAAAATTTCTGTTTTATGATATTCTTGATACATGAAAAAATGGCATATGCATGTTGGTATGCCACACAGATCCTGATACTAATATAATGAAATATTATTAAGATTAAATGTAAAACATTTATCATAGAAGATGTGTATTCAACTTATGTATGCTTATGTCTGCTTATATCTTTTTTTAAATAAACAAATAGGTGTGAAAATCATATCATAGACCACAGGATCATGTGATTTTTCTTTTTTTTTTTTAGACATGAGTTTTGAGTGTGATTCCTAACGTGTGTGTTGATGTGTTTTTCACAGATTGGAGATTGGGTGGCAGAAAAGATGCTAATGGCTCGCGACACCTCCCGCGACGAGGCTCAGAAACTTCATAAGAAGTGGCTGAAACACCAAACCTTCATGGCAGAACTTGCTCAGAACAAGGAGTGGCTGGACAAGATGGAGAAAGTAAGTTCTCAGGGTTATGCTGTGCTCACTATCTTTGCTAATAGTAATTAATACTGTTAATATAAAAGCGTTTTCTCTGTCAGATAATTAAGTGCATGCAAATGTGCCATTCTTCACTTGGCTTGGAAAATGCTGTTAGGCACCTTGAAATGAAAACACGACTCAGCTGAAAGTCTTTCTCTGTTGACTCATATTCCATTATAGTCAACGACTCGTGTGAAACAGAGCCAGTAATCAGAGATGGCATAGCATTTAACAAGGGCAAATCCGCTTAGTGTATCATTTACATATAGTGGTGCACACACACTTTCTATATTGTTTCGCTAGTAATTATTGTTAGTCATATTTATGGGGTTGCATGGATTATACACATTATCTTCTGATGCCACTAAATATCCCAATACTCTGTCCTGCATTGTTTGTGCTACAGACATGAATTGTACCTCAGATTGCCCAGCTTGTTGAGAAGAGTCAAGCAGCTATATTATATATTATATTATATTATATCTACTGTAACTGAAAGTGTTTCTGAAGTGAATTTTGGATAGATGTAAAAAACCCTGGTGCTTGTAGCGCACTGATGTCCGATTGAAAGACTGATGTTGTTTAATCTGCCAGTTACACTGCTTTATTGACATTGTTGTTGGATTGAATGGACTCTCTTCAGCTGCCAAGGCCCTGAGCCTCCTCGTCTAGAATGATCATAGGCATCTCGCAAAATCCATTAATCATTTTATTCTGTGGTCAGCTGCAATAACAGAGGATGAGAGATGTTGTTGTTGAATACTGTTGTTGTGTATGGTTTGACAAGGTTGTGTGTTTGATGTATTCTGCATATGCCAAGATTTTCTACACCAATAAACTGTATTTTGGGGTCAGTAAGTGTGAGATACCAGGCACAAATCAGACGTCTTTACACATATTAGTTCAAATATGTGTATGAATCTGACAGGACAGACAATATGGGTGTGTGACAGGGTCGGTGAATAAAAAAAGTCATTTTAAAATGTTATATATGTGTACAGTATATGTATATTTTCTTGGTTAAATCAGAATTTATTCATTGAAATACAGAGTTTGAACTGATCTATGGAAAGGATTTGAATTTATTAAAGATTAGTTCACCCAAAAATGAAAATTTGCTATCCACGGTGTAGATGAGTTTGTTTCTTTGTGGAAACAGATTTGGAGATTTTTAACATTACATCACTTGCTCACCTCTGCGGTGAATGGGTGCCATCAGAATGAGAGTCCAAACAGCTGATAAAAACATCACAATAATCCACAAGTGATCCACATCACTCCAGTCCATCAGTTAACATCTTGTGAAGTGAAAAGCTGCGTGTTTAAGAAACAAATCCATCAAGACGATTTAACTTTTAAAGGGGTCATCGGATGCCCATTTTCCACAAGTTGATATGATTCTTTAGGGTCTTAATGAAAAGTCTATAACATACTTTGGTTAAAATTTCTCAATGGTAGTGTAAAAAACACCTTTTTTACCATGTCAAAATCAGCACTGTTTTCAGCAAGCTGTTTTTTAGTCCATGTTGCTTTAAATGCTAATGAGCTCTACTGACCCCACCCCTCTCTTCCGTGGGGTGACGAGCAGACTGTAAACTTAAGCTGCAAAACTGGCTAACTAGCACATTTTTAGGAAAGGCGATTTGCAAAGATTCATAAAAAAACCCTTATACTCACTTCTTCTGTAGATGAAGCTGGATCACGAATGATTCGCGCGAACATAGACGCATTTAGGCAGATCGGGATCGGCGCATTCCCTTCAAAACAAAAGGGACGTTAATCCTCTGCGTCTTCAGCAGCGCAGACGTCAGGAGTAAATGACGACTGCTATATTCATTATTACATCCAACAACAAAACCTCAGTCACTTAATTGGAGACATCTTGTCTTCCCCTGCACCGGAGTCGACACAATAGCGGACAGCTCACAGCTCACTCAGGGCGGGTCTAAAGTAAGACGGTCTTGTCAATCAACTATCGTGGGAGCGGGCTGTACAGAACTACGTCATTCTGACAGGAATCTCAGAACAGCCTGATTTGAGAAAGGGGATTTTAAAACAGGGATTTTTTAAAAAACTGGCTGGATTTTTATCATTATAGGATGGATGTGTACACACACTTCCAACACACATTTATGTTCAAACAACTTGTAAAGTGAATTTTGCATCCGTTGATCCCTTTAACCGTCACTTTTGACCACAATACGAGTCCATAATCCATAATAACGCTTTTTCCAGTGAAAAAGCCCACCCCTTGTCCTCTCACATCAAAATCCACCAACATATTTGTTTAGAGCTGCTTTGGACTGTTTTCACTTGTAATTGGTGCTTGATCTGTTCATATTTCCCTCCTGATTCATACAAGAAGACCTCTTATTGTAGTTGAAAGCAATGTTTTGAACATTTCGAAGTCTTAATGATAGATTTGTTTCTTACAAACACACAACTTTTCACTTCACAAGACACTAATTGATGGACTGGAGTGGTGTGGATTACTTGTGGATTATTGTGATGTTTTAATCAGCTGTTTCTCCAAATCTGTTACGACGAAGAAACAAACTCATCTACATCTTAGATGGCCTGAGGGTTAGTATACTAAATAAATTTTCATTTTTGAGTGAACTATTCCTTTAATGCCTATTTTTGCAACTGAAACCTAAATTAAATTCACTATTAATATCTAGCCTATCGAGACAACTCCAAAACGAATCATGAATTTCAAGTTGCTTATGCATGCTGCTTGTTTGATATTACCAGCATAATCATCAAGAATATAATGTAAATGCGTGATAGTGTGTGATAGCATGTTAGGACTGTGTGTGTGTGTGTGTGCAGATTTCTCTTGACCTAGTATTTCCCGTAGACAGCTGAATGCTGGGGCCCATTTCATTTCTCTGTCATATAACCTTAAACTAGTTACCAGGAATAGAAATATGCTGAACTGTGCTGGCTACATATTTATAAGAGCGCCCTGGATTCATGTACCGCGCTCTTATTTTCTGCTGAATTTGGCCCGTTTGGACAGCTTTGCCTTGCTGTCACTGCTACATAAATGCTTTACACATTCACAGTGGTCACAGGTGTACTCACAAGGGTCAAATCAATCTTTTGTTTGGACAGTTTTTTTTTCTTTTTATAACCCCAAAGTTACTTGGTCCTACTGTTCAACAAACCAGAAGTGTTAATTTGTCAAACTTTGTATTTGCTCTGGTCATATCCAGTGTCTTAGTTTAATAATTCATCGCTGATCTTTAGCCAAAATGATGGGCAATTCACCAACATGTATAATATACAATTGGATAAATTAGCCTTGATAAAAAATTCATTTTATCTGCCATGCATAAAATGTACTTTGACATGCTACAAGCTGTTTTTAGCATTAAAATGGCTTTGCTTATGTGCATCTCTCAATCACATGCGGCTGCTTATGACAGGCTCTTTCTAAATATGTGGTCAAAAATGATGCCTAGTTTGCTAGGTTAAGGGGAAAAAATGGCTTACCTACCCTATATGTACCCCTATATATACAAAATACAGTTTTGTCAGGAATTTAAGCATTTTTGGCCATTTTTAAGGGTTACATTTATTGAGTGTTACAATTATGCCTGCTTTCTGTATATCATATAGTATAATGAAAATGAAACATATATTGTGCAATGGTCTGTCCTCATGAATTTGGTGGAGTTTGATGTTTTTTATGGTCAGTCATGTTGATGCCTTTGAATTGGAATACTTAGAGAAGTCACTTTGGTTGAGTTTCCATTATATGCGATTCATTTCATGTTCATACTGTATTCAGTTATTTTATTTTAGTGTAGTTTGAGTTGATGGTATTGAGTGAACATAACTAGATATAACTGCCACTGGGGTGTCAGCAGATCGTACAAAAACAAATGAATCCGATCGTACAGATTCATTCGAATTAGCCACCAGTTCGTCAAAACAAAATAACATTGTTATGGAATAACATTGGTATGCAGCAGTATATTCTTTACATGCTCATATAGTAAGAGCTTCTGTTCATTAATCTGTATTTTCCAGTAAACAGCGTTATGCAGCACCTCACCCTTGCAATGGACACATGCGTTATAATTACAACATGCTGTTTTGACTAGTTCTGCTCCAATGTCACTAATCCAGCAGCTGTCAGATGGAGCAGTCATGCCAAATCAAGTGAAGGGAAGGGGAGGGGAGGGGAGTATGTATCTGTTGCTAGGAAACCATTCAAGTCCAACCTGCGGAAGCAGAGCAATTCACCCAGACTCGTAGACATGTGTGAAGGTCATTTGTGCCCCTGGACCACAAAACCAGTCTTAAGTCGCTGGGGTATATTTGTAGCAATAGTCAAAAATACGTAGTGTGGGTCAAAATGATCGATTTTTCTTTTATGCCAAAAATCATTAGGATATTAAGTAAAGATCATGTTCCATGAAGATATTTTGTAAATTTCTTACCGTAAATATATCAGAACTTCATTTTTGATTAGTAATATCCATTGCTAAGAACTTCATTTGGACAACTTTAAAGATGATTTTCTCAATATTTAGATTTTTTTGCACCCTCAGATTCCAGATTTTCAAATAGTTGTATCTCGGCCAAATATTGTCCGATCCTAACAAACAATACATCAATGGAAAGCTTATTTATTCAGCTTTCAGAGGATGTATCAATCTCAATTTTGAAAAATTTACACTTAAGACTGGTTTTGTGGTCCAGGGTCACATTTGTGCTGCCTCCTCTTCACACATCCATGTATGTAGCTCACAGGAAGTGATGAGATGCACTTCCAGGTCAGTATGAACCTGAATAATGCAATGCATGATTTGGTTTAGGTGCAGTGATGGCATTTAAATGCCAGAAAACAAAACTAACACTTTTTTATGCGTTTCTATGCAATATATATATATATATATATATATATATATATATATATATTGTAACAGTGAGATTAATGAATGCTTTAGAAGTATTGTTTATTTTTAGTTCATCTTATCTAATGTAGTTAACTAATGGAACCTTATTGTAAAGTGTGACCCAGAAAACATTTATACCTAAATGGTTCTTTAAAAGCAAAGTAAATGTATAAAATAATATTGCAATAATGATGCTTATTTAAAAAAATAATAATAATAATAAATTGGGGCATTTTTCTTTACCCAAACACTTGAAATGGCATGTTTATCACAGACGATAATTAAACGGCCTCATTATGTAATTGAGATTTATCTAGCAAGCATGTTCAACTAACACCACACAATTACCTGGACTGCTTTGTTTTAAAGCCTGTGGGAAGATTTGTGAATGTGATCTGTATCTCTCATTACACACTTCTCCTCCATGCTTTCTTTGCTGTATCTTGTTTTCTTGTCTCTTATATTGAGCATATACTGTATAAATGGGTAAAAAAAAAACTTTTTTTTTTGCTGGTATCGTTGTTGTTGTTTTTTAACATTAGAATGTGTCCTGTGTAATTTAATTTTTCTGATCAAATAATGACTTTCATACATTTGTACCATGATTTACAGGACAAAAAAATTCAATCTAACAATGTTTTTTTTATTAAAAATAAAAATCCTGTAAGCCATATTTATAACTAGAATCATTACACATTAATAGACTCTGTTTAAGGATCAGTGCAGCCCCCAGAAACCAATTAATTGTCATTTTGAATCTCACCACTAGGTTTTTACAATTGTCCTTAAATGATTGTTTTCATCCTTAAAGGACATTTTGATATTAGCATAATATCTCCTGCCAAAACAATGTTTCCTGGAGGGTATTTAGTATGTTTTGTGCCTTTGGGAATCTTGCTAACAGCTGGGCCTGGGGAAACTAATTCCCAGAGCAATATGGCACTTCACCAGTTCAATATTGTGTGTCATTGTTCCTTGTGCGTTCACATGCATGTGATCTCCTCCATATTAATTACCGACGTTTCAATAATCTGATTTTAGTTTGCCGCCATCTTGAAAGGCCATGCAAAATCACCGAGATGATATCGCTTTGATGAAACTTCAAGAGTCCTACATTGTGACTCATTACACACTCAGACACAGATTATCCGTCTTATTCCTCCCACCAACCACCTCTCCCGCACCCACTCTTCTCTCAAGTGAGCACTCTTTAGTGTTTTGTCACCGCCACAGCACGGCGACGCTGAAGTCAACGATGTGACTGTGAGCACACGCGGTGCATGTTGGGAGCTCAGGCCAGATTCCTGAGGAGGCAAAGAGAACGAGAGGCTGTCATCGAGAGAGAGAGAGATGTTACGTAAAGCCTCTCGCAGCACCATGTTTAGCCCAGTTCTGCTGCGTGAAGCCGCTCTACTGCACAGCAAAACCACTACAGTCCTCCAGCTCACAAATCCAAAGCAGGGTTTTCACAGCGATGTGGAAGAACATTTGTCTTAATGTGAAGAACATTTTAAAAATCTAAAGAACCTTTTTGTGCTATAGAGAAGCTTTTGATCAGTGGAAAGGTTTCGTGGTTGCTAAAGGTTCTTCATTGAACTGCAGATGCCAGTATGAACCTTTATTTTTAAGAGTGCTTTCCCAAAACCATTAGTACTAGATACAGCTACTGATATTGGTATTAACTTTGGTAAGTAGTTTCATTGAAGTAGTTTTTTTCTTTTAAAAATAGAAAAGAAATCAGCAATGAAATCAATCAATCAATCAATTAATCACTGTAATTTGGAAAAAAAAAAAAAAAGGTATTAGGTATTTAGGTATTCATTTTTCATGCTAGCATATGCTGTACTGGCATTAAACATAATTTTTAAAAATGATTTTTAACAATTTTTTTTAGGTATTACTGTATTAAAGTAATGAGAACCCTTTAAGAATAATATAAATTACTGGTGATAAAGTAAAACATTTGGATGCTTTTCAATAATGAGAATTCTTCATTCTCATGAAATTAAAGTCAAAATGTGACCCTGAACCCACAAAACTTAAAATTGAGATATATACATCATCTGAAAGCTGAATAAATAGGCTTTCCATTGATTTGAATATCTGGAATCTGAGGCTGCAAAAAAATCTAAATACTGAGAAAATCACCTTTAAAGCTGTCCAAATGAAGTTCTTAGCAATGCATATTACTAATCAAAAATTAAGTTTTGATATATTTACAGTAGGAAATTTACAAAATATCTTCATGAAACATGATCTTTACTTAATATTCTAAGGATTTTTGGCCAAAAAAAAAAAGAAAAATTGATGATTCTGACTCATACAAGGTATTTGTGGCTATTGCTACAAATATACCCCAGCGACTTAAGACTGGTTTTGTGGTCCAGGGTCACAAATGCTGTCTAATTTTTATGGATTTTATGGAAACGAACGGCCAAGACGCATGAAAAGTTTTTCATTTTTAGTTGAAAACGGTGTCATGTCAACACCCCCTTTCTCAGCCTCTGTGGTCTTATCTCATCTTCAGGCATATTCAGAGCAATAAATATCCACTTATAATACACAGCTAATGTAACCTTTAGAGATCACTTGTCCTATTTCCCAGCTTTCTTCTCACATAAAAAAAAAAAGACTTGGCAGCAGCTGTTGCAATGTGACATGCACGACTGGGACGGACTCCCATCAGATTGCACATATGCAACATCACAGAGAGACGCTAATAATGTGGAAACTGACGTTACATGCCTCCATGCAGTATTCAAATCACATATGTGTTTGGCTCCGACTCAAAAGGTTTCATGTTGACAAGTAGTAATAAAATAAATAATTAGTTTTAATGCAGTATTAATAATTAATTTTCATTATGTATGTCAGTGTGGGCTAAATCATGTGTTTGGCCATTATAGTCATCATTCTAGGTTAACCTCACATTTACATATTTAAAAAGCATGAATATTTAATTAAATAAGCATCATTTAGTTTAGCGCTGCAACTCGAGCAGAACTCATAAATGTGAAACATTGCTTATTCCAGTGTTTAAACTGTATTAACCCAGAATTTAAAAAAGGTCAAAGGGTTAATTTTTCAATATATTATGTAATTATGCTTTAATTGGATAACATATGCTGTACATGCACTGCAAAAAAAAAAAAAAGGATTTATCCAAGTTGTAAATAAAACAAAGAAAATTGTGCTGCATTCACATTGTACAGCTTCAAACTTCAAAATTTCATGTTTAATTCAATGTACTACTTGCTGTTTCTTTGTAATTATTTGAAATTTACCACAAAATTCTACACAATTTTTTTTTTTCCACTTCATAGCTACATGCATCTAGCATTGTTTTTTTCACATACTTTAGATAACCTGTGATGTCACTGATTGGCTGTCGGCGTGTGTGTGTGTGTGTGTGTGTGTGTGTGAGTGTGTGGGAAGCAGCCGGTCTGATTCTTGTGCTCATGGGCATCATTTCCATGGTCACTGCTGTATCGCTGTACCAACCCCCTTCCCTTCAGCCAGTCCTGACAGAGAGGATGAATTATAATGGTTGGCTGTGCTGGGGGAGGGACGCTGCATGCGTGTGTATGTGCATGTGTGTTTTAGGACCCCGTGTTCTGTGTGGAGATCAGGTGGGTGGAGGGGCAGAGTGTGTGTGTGTGTGTGTGTGTGTGTGTGTGTGTGTGTGTGTGTGTGTGTGTGTGTGTGTGTGTGTGTGTGAGGTGTACCAGTTTAGTCT
Source organism: Tor tambroides (assembly GCA_021397915.2). Classification (NCBI taxonomy): domain Eukaryota; kingdom Metazoa; phylum Chordata; class Actinopteri; order Cypriniformes; family Cyprinidae; genus Tor; species Tor tambroides. The sequence continues at coordinate 2,238 of JAFVLL020042444.1, read as the reverse complement.
TTGCTCGTGCCATCTTCTGTAGACCTGTCTGTAATACGTTCAAATACAACATGTTCACCAAAAACATCTTTTGCACAAGAGTATTTGGTGAACAAACAATGAAACAAAACAGAAACAATGAAATATAAATTGGTTTTTACATTTCCCACAGAACATTTGAGTGGCTGTTGACTTTTTCCATGCAAAAGTTTGTGTCCATTGTGTTAGGGTGTTTGCAGGTGGTTGGTAAGATGTTTTGAGTTGTTGTTTTTTTTATGTTGCTGTGCAATTGCTAGCACGTTCTGATTGGTTACAAGGTGGGAGTTACATGCCAACTCTTAATATTTAGGATCAAACCCCTAACACTTTGAGTACTACCCTTGTGAAAAGTACTACCCTTGTGAAGTACACTTTAGCACATTTACGGTACTTATTATGGAAATAATATACTGTTAAAATATTTACAGTACTTAAAGGGTTAGTTCACCCAAAAATAAAAATTCTGTCATTAATTACTTACCCTCATGTCGTTCCAAACCCGTAAGACCTTCGTTCATCTTTGGAACACAAATTAAGATGTTTTTGATGAAATCGGACAGCTTTCTGATCCTCCATAGACAGCAATGCAACCGAAATGTTTGACGCATGCGTGTGCATTCTTCTGCTCATAAACAAGCCCTGCAGCTGATGATGCACACTGGATAAGAATTGTTGAATAAAGTCGTTATTTTTGTTTTTTTTGCGTACAAAAAGTATTCTCATAGCTTCGTAAAATTACAGTTGAACCACTGCTGTCACATGGGCTATTTTAACAAAGTCCTTACTACATTCCTGGTCTGGCAACATTTCTGTTGCATTGCTGTCAGGGTCAGAAAGCTCTCGGATTTCATCAAAAATATCTTAATTTGGTTTCTGAAGATGAATGAAGGTATTACGGGTTTGGAACGACATGAGGGTGAGGGGTAATTAATGACAGAATTTTCATTTTTGGGTGAACTAACCCTTTAAGTATGCAAATGTGAAACATTGCTAATGATAAATTTAATTATCTATTCATTTGTATTGAAACTTGTATGTCAAGTATTTAAATATTTTTGCAATTAAGCATTTGTAATGAGGAATTATTACACTAAAAATATATTAACTTTAAATGTAATATTGAATAACAAACTACATTTAATCAAGCATTTTACATGTGCTTTAGTATATTAGTCAACACATCAAAATAAGTGTACAGTACTTCTTTAAAGAATGACAAAAGATTAAAGATGCACTTCTTTTTCACAAGTGTGGTAATAGTGAAAGTACCTTATAGCTTTAAAACCATGCACTGTTTATATAGTTCTAACTTTATAATCTAAATGCGGAGGCACAGATGAGTGTCTGAGGAACAAATAGACTTTAGCAGTTTTATAATCTGTTTGTGTCTGTGATGGAGCATCTGCTCTCATCGTTAGATCAGCTTTCTCTGTCCTGAGCTGATCTGAAGTGACGCAGGTGCAGTTTTCTTTTAGGTAGGCTGGAGTCCAGACGCGGCCAGCTGTACTCGTGTGAATCACAGTCCTCAGCGCTCTGTTACACCGAGCTATGATCACTGTGAGCTGATAATGACTAGTTCATCAGATTTGGCCAGTGTATTTTTTTGTGCTTTTAGTGCTAAAAGCAGAGATGGAGGATGTTGGCGTCACGACTGCCAATGCTATTGTTGTTTCCATATCGGAACATGTTGGCTTTTAAGAGCTTGTTTAGTGTTGGGAAGTCTGATACGTTTAAGTGATTCCAGTCTTTCAGTTTAATTGAACTGGCTAAAAAAAGAGCTAAAAAAAGATTCATTGATTCAGTTCGAGTCATGACTCAGCCAGTTTACTGCACAAGTTCATTTTACAGTCAATTTTTTAAATGTGTGTGTGTGTGTGTGTGTGTGTGTGTGTCTGTGTGTGTGTCTTTGTGTACCTGTTTTTCATATCCCGGTGGGGACTTAAACCTGAATACACACAGACTCATGGGGACTTGTGTCACGGTTGGGACCTAAATTGAGGTCCCCATGGGTAAACAAGCTTATAAATCACAAAGAATGAAGTTTTTTGAAAATCTAAAAATGCAGAAAGTTTTCTGTAAAGGGTAGGTTTAGGTGTAGGGTTGGTGTAGGGCAACAGAATATACGGTCTGTACAGCAGAAAAACATTACGCCTATGGAGAGTCCCCACAAGGATAGCAAAACAAGTCTGTGTTTGTGTGTGTGTGTGTGTGTGTGTGTGT
>JAFVLL020042442.1:0-13808 GCA_021397915.2 Tor tambroides | reverse complement strand
GAAATGATGGTGGAAATTATACTTTTCAACGAAATTAAAACGCCAGTAGGTGCCAGTAGTGAGCGTTTAATGAGTGAGTCATTGAGTCGTTCATTTAAACGATTCGTTCAAACGGCAGATTCATCATGCATGGGCTTATGAGACTTTGATTCAACCGATTCGTTCAAAACACTGAATCATTCAGCAATGAATCGGATAGTTGCTTTGAGATGCGCTGTGGTTCCGCCAAAAATGTAAGTGAACTAATATTATTGTATTTGCTCATTGAACTGTTTATAGAACTATTAAACAGTCCTAATGGTGAAAACGTTGAGTGATGTTGCCTAACTAACTGCATTTTAAATATGAAAACTTTCTATTTTGAATTTTTACGTCAGTATGCTGCGTTTCGCGTTTTGATTTCTCCTGGAGAGGCTGCGTGAACCTGGCCTCAGCAGCTCAACCTTTTACTGTCAATACATGCATTATATACAGCAGCTATCCACTATTCGCCACTTACTCTAAATGTAATAAAATCAAAATAATACTTGCGTTTTGGTGTTTACATAGTTATTTTTGGTTAGTGATGTTTTAATCATGTTACTTGTCTGGCATTAATGAAGCGTTAATGTCGAGCCCTGGAGTCTATGTGCTGGGGCTCAGCGCCGGACGGCCCCGGCCCAATTTAAACCCTGGGTGTACCTCACTTAATTGCAGGAGCAGCAACTTTTTAATTGAAATGTGCGAGGCTTTCTGTCTCATCTACTTTAGATGTAGAAACAGTCCGCTATGCTGCTCGATGTTGTAAAATGGTATTTATTTTAGTGCTCTTAAACGATTAATCGCGATTATTCACATCCAAAATAAAAGTTTTTGTTTACATATGTGTGTGTATTGTGTATATTTATTATGTATATATAAATGCACACAGATGCATTTAAGAAAAATGTTTATATATTAAATATTTATATATTATGTGAATATAAATATATACATGTAAATATTTTCATGTAGACATATACTGTATGTATGTGTATTTATATGTACATAATAAATATATAAAGTATACACATAAATTATGTAAAACTTATGTATAACTTTTATTTTGGGTGTGATTAATCACGATTAATCATTTGATAGCACTAAGTTTAATTTATTATCGTAGTCATAATCACTGATTTGTAGAGCAAATAGTTTTACTGTTGACTGCACTGTATTTTTCTAGTTATTAATAGCAGATCATTAGAGCTGGGTAGATTACTTACAAACTGTAGTCCATTACTGGTTACAGATTACATGATAAAATCTGTCATCTAGGTTACTCATTTTAGGCAATGTATTCTGACTACTGTTTAGATTACTTTTTTAAATACTTGTTTCAAACTTATCATTAAATGTGCCATATCGATATATTCCAATATATTGCATTTTTTATATCAAGATCATAAAAGGCATTAAACATTACACTGAACATTAATTAAATCATAAAAAATGTCAAATAAATTATTTAAACACTTCAACAGTAAAAACTGGAAATACTTCATTTGTTTACATGTATGTCAATGTGACCAAGTGATCGAACTGTAAACATGCAAATGTGTTTTGAAATTTTTTAAATAAATTCAAATTTATTTACATGACATTTGTGAATATAGTCCAGTAACACAAGAACAATATATATCCAGTAACACAAGAACAAAAAAATATAACTCACAACAAACAATCTATCATATAAATTTTTGGTAGTCATTAAAAGGAACGGGAAGCTTGGCAGGCTCATATTAGAAATATGCTTGGTCAAGATGGTCAACTAGTGAATTAGACATTAAGCAATCAACTGGTCGATCAGTTTAAACCATTATACTGTAACTGTGTCAATATTATCGGATGGCCTGGGCTTTCTTCTGCGACACATCTTCATCATATTTACATCGTAGATAGCGAGCGAAGGCTTGTCGATACGTCTCGTTGAAAAGGGTGTAGATCAGAGGATTCACTCCAGAGGAGATGTATCCCACCCAGACAAAAAAGTGAATGAGGTTATAGAGATGCTCGCTGCAGCTGTCCTGACAGATGGCGATCAGCACATTGGTGATGAAGAACGGACACCACATGATCAGGAAGAGAAAGAAGACAATCCCCAAGACTTTGGAGGCTCGTCTTTCATTGTTCAGAGCTTGAATCATGCCTCGTCTGCCTTGGCCTCGTGGACCTTGTGGTTTTTTGGTTGGAAATGCGGACTTGTTGGTGGAGGACTTACTGTGAAGCAGACTTGAGTCACTTGTCTCAGCAGAAGAATGTTTGGAGTGGCTCTTGCTCTCTTGTGGGAAGGAAGCGCTGTGCCTCTGGAGATCACGGAGAGTGAGGTAATAGCAGACCACCATGATGATCAGAGGAACGAAGAAGGCCACGGATGAGCCAACAAGGACGAAACGAGGCTCGTTCAGGGTGCAGGTGCTGTTTACAAACACCTTCTGCTTGTCCTGGAAACCCATTACTGGAATGGGCAGTGACAACACTGGAAGAAAAAAAGCAAAAGTGAAGAATCAGCTCAGAAAGCATGCTTTAATCCATTGCATCCCAACGATTACATTAGTAACTGAAATTAAGTTCGGAGGGGCTAAAATCTATTTTACCAATTTTCAACTACACTCTTAAAAATAAAGGTTCTTTATTGGCATCAGTGGTTCCACAAAGAACTTTTACCATCCATGGAAACTTTTCATTCCACAAAAGGTTCTTTACAGTGGAAAAAGGTTCTTTAGATTATTAAATGTTCTTCATTCACTGAAAGGTTCTTTGGGGATCCAAAACTGGTTCTTTTATGGCATCACTGTGAAAACCCCCCCCGTTTGGAACCGTTATTTTTTAAGAGTGTAAATGAAAGGGGAGACTGCTGTGATTTCATGTGGACGTGTTTACTGGTGTGAACAGTCACACAAAGCCATTTCATTCCAGTTTGAAATGGCACTGAAAAAAATAAAGCTGTCAAAAGACAGATACAGTTTAATACAGATAATGTTTAATGGTCTATTATTAGCTGGGTTTCCATCCTAAATTGTGAATTTAACCTATGCACAAAATTGGAATATCTCATAAAACATTTGCAAATAAACAGTTATCATCCAACGAGTCAAAGAGAACAAAATCGTCACTTCCTGATAAACTGGCCCTAAATATCACTAAGAAAAGTAGGAGAAGCCACTGAATATAATAATTCTCAAATATAATAAATTACTTGCACCTCAGAGCGAGCAGACGAAAGAAAATAAATGCGGTCTTGCTTTCGGAGGTGAATGCCAGCTGTTTGGGAATGCAGTTGTGGTAGACCGTTCTGGAAGGAAGAAATACTTTGTCGACAGATTTCAGAATGACCATAACAACATTTCAGATGCTGTGCAACAAAATCGGCCCCGCTGGTTAGTCAGGTTATGCCGTCCTATCACACAAAGTGCACATAGAGGAATTTATTCGCAAAATGTGTTTCCATCTCCCATTATTTACATGAACCCTTTTTCGCACAAGTCAAAAACCACCTCAAGCGAGCGTAAAAACTTTTTGCCAAATTAAGGGATTTCTTTTCAAAATTTGGGGTTTCCATCACTTGATTCTGATGTGATACTTCAGAATGTGCCTAAAAAGAGGGTGATGGAAACATAGCTATTGATTTATAACACATAACCAAGTGAGTCCCATTATAAACTGGCCAATTTCAAAATGTTAAATGAAGCTTAAAAATGAATATACATTTATTCTTGTTTTGTTATGTCATTGTCCCCCACAGTTTATATATTACTTTTGGTCAATTTTGTAGTGGGTCTAACTGATCAACTTAAAACTGCCTGAATTTCCTTTGTATTTTCAGTGAAACAACTGTGAACAATAATATATCTAGACCACTCTTAAAAATAAAGTTTTTTTTTTATTGGCATCTATGGTTCCATGAAGAACCTTTAATATCCATGTAACTTTTTCATTGCACAAAAGGTTCTATAGAGTAGAAGAATGTTCTTCAGGTTATTAAAATGTTCTTAAGATTAGGAAAAAATGGCTGGAAAAAAATTCTAATGGTGTCCTATACTTGGAATTTGTGCTCTGCATTTAACCCATGCACACACACATACAGTAGAGAGTAGCGTGCACGCACGCACGCGCGCACGCACACACACACACCCGGAGCAGTGGGCAGCCAATGCTGCAGCACCCGGGGAGCAGTTGGGGGCTCGGTACCTTGCTCAAGGGTCTCACCTCAGTCGTGGTATTGAGGGTGGAGAGAGCACTGGAAGTTCACTCCCCCCACCTACAATCCCTGCCGGACCTGAGACCTTCGGGTTACAAGCCTGACTCTCTAACCATTAAGCCACGACTGCCCCCAGAAAGCATGCAGGTTCCACCAAGATAACCTTTATTTTTAAGAGTGTATATGATGTACTGGGCCAGAGATCAGTGGTAGAGTATTTGCTCATTTCAAGTCAAAAGAGCCCAAAAATCAATGAAATGACCACTTCTATAGCTCATATAGCAGCTGTCACAACAAACACTCAGCTTGAACAATAAGAACAACAAATTCCAGAATTGGATTGCCCCTCATTATAACACATAGTAAGACCATTAAAACTCTTGGCCAAGAACAGGAGATACTTCTGGATTAGGTAAATGCATGCCTGCAAGCTGCAAAATTAGCCTTAGTGAAAAGTGACACAGATGGTCACATGTCACCAACTTGGTGCAATACTGCAAAAGCTCTAACTTACTTAACTCTAAAATATTTATAAAAAGAGATACCCATGGGGTTGGTGGGTGTTAAGCACAAAACCAGTGCAAAAATATCAAGCTTTATGCATGAGGAATGCTAAGCACACAATAGGGTTGGAATGCTGACTGTGACGGAGGGCCTGATGCAGCAGTAATCGCTTCTCCTGTCAGTTCCTGTTAGTGCTGTGTACTCTCTAGGTAAAGACATCAAGCAGAGTCTGAGACGCCCCGGGAAGCACACAGAAACAGGGTCAGACCGCTTGCCTGACTGCTCACATTATTGCTCATCATACTGAACAAGCGAAGAAACAGCTGCAACAGCTGGCAATGTTTTTCAGATTCAGAAGCTGATTTTTTCACCTAAATCTGGAGCAGGGGTCGTCAGCCTGTGGCAAGATGTGAGCGATCGTTAATTCCAAGACCTGTTGGATCACAATACTATGAAAAATAATAGCAACTACTAATCTTTACTCTCAGTTAATAAACTGATTTGTAAAATTTGTATTGGTTATTTGAAAACAAGGTCTTTGCTCTAGCTAAATTTGTGGAAAAGGCCTGGCAAAGACGTCAAAGTATTCTATACCCCGTATGAGGAGTATATAGATATATTTGTGTTTGTTTGGTAATTTTGTCTTTTATTTTGTATTATGTCACGTGGCTATGACTTGTTATATGTTGCAGTGTCTAATAAGCCCTTGTGGGCTGGGCATCTATTATGGTGTATGACACTTAAATAAAGCAAATCAATCAATCAATCAATGTAAACCGTTTCCTCATTACAACAATTTGTGTGCAGAGATTTGTAAACTGATCCCTCAATTTAGCAATCTGAAAGCTATGACAAAAGCAATAACCACCTGTACACTTGAAAAAAAAATGGTGTAGAAACTTTACAAATAAATGGCAAATAACACATTGAATTAAATGTGAATTCTGAAGTAGAAAGACTGAGATAGTTTTGTTGTAAAACAGTCCAATAATTTTTATTTACTACTTTATTTTTTTATTCACAGTGTAAAAGGTTCAATGCAGCATGGTAACTTCAGCTGCTTTTTGTTACAGAATAAAGTGCAGCACAAATTGTAATGAAAGCGAAAGAGTTGTAATGAGACTGAGGAAACATCACTCTTGGAAATGTGTTCCTAATGAGCAAATGTCTGTTTTTCATCATGCAAATGGAAGAAGCAGTATTTCTGTTTCTCACTTGTAAGTCACTTTGGATAATGAATAAATGTCTTTATTCTAAGTCAATAAAAATAACATCAAAAATTTTAACTGTAAACAACAGTAAGATCATATTATATCAGAAATGGTATCTGCATGACATTTAAATAACCAATTAATAGTCCATTATTCAGCTATAAATAATCAGGTTTAAAAGGACAGTTCACCCAAAATGACAATTCTGTTGAGTTTGTGGGGTTTTTTGGTAGTAGGGTTGCCTAGGGGCACAACATTACTGTAAACCTTCCTAAAATTCCCAAGATTTTCTGAAAGTCTCCAAATGATCCTTCAGAGTTTCCAAAATGTCTGGATTCTGTGATTAAAAGTAAAGCACATGATTTTTCAATGTTAAAATACTTCTATCCCAGTTTAATTTTGCAAATTTGAAAAATGGCTCTTTGGCACAATTTTTTATTTCCGTGGGTTCATTCATTCAAACAACCATTATTTTTTCCATTTCGTTTAGAGGTTGATTTGCCTATAGTATTAAGGTTTTATTCTTGTTTTCTTTTAAGCCTGGTGAAGGCCTGTGTGCTGAAATGTGTTGACTTAAGTCATCAACCACAACTTTATCTTTTGTAACTCTGAACTGGATGCTTCATTCTCACCTATAGAAATAGTCCAGACAGAGATTATTTTGATCATGGTCTTGTGAAGAGTGTTTCCATGGCTGTATTTGATTGGATTACGGATGCCGATATAGCGGTCCAGAGAGATGGCGCACAGGTGCATGATGGAGGCTGTGGAGAAGAGCACGTCAAGGAAGATCCACATGGGACACAGCAGATCAGGGAGAGGCCAGGTGTGATCTGGAAACAGGCAACAAGAGGAGACCATTCAGAGACACAGGCACAAACACAGCTGTGTGTCTCTAGTCCTTTTAACAAACCATGGACCAATTCTCAATATTACCTAGTTGCTTATTAGCATGCATATTACTAGCATACTGGCTGTTTATTAGTACTTATAAATATTCATGCTTTATTCTGCATGATCATATTCTAGATCCCTTCATCCCTATCTCATACCTAAACTTAACAACTACCTTACTAGCTAATAATAAGCAGCAAATTGGAAGTTTATTAAGGCAAGTCATTGTTTATAGTTAGTTCATGAGAACCGGTCTCCAAACTAAAGTGTGAATCAAACCGTTTACATGTTTCATCTTACTCTACATTTTTACATTTTAAGGCAAGATGCCACAGGTGAAGAAAATTAAGTAATCAATATCAGTGTACTCTACGGTTGATTAAACACAGCTCATGAAGACAATTGTTTTGTACAACAACCTGAGATGTTATGTTTAAATATGCAAATGATGCATTATCTACTTTGCATGCATTTCCAGAACAGAAATCACAACATTGGATAAAGCCAGGTTAGAAATTCTTGTTTCATTTTGCTGTCATATTACCCTGTTTGGTAACACTTTAGATTTCACATATTAAACACATTTCACTATTAACTAGTTGCTTATTAGTATGCATATTACTAGCATATGGGCTGTTTATTAGTACTTATAAAGCACATGTTAATGCATGACCATATTCTAGATCCCTTAACCCGACCCAATACCTAACATAACTACTACAACAACTACCTTGCTTTCTATCAATAAGTAGCAAATTAGGAGTCTATTGAGGAAAAAAAAATCTTTGTTAATAGTGAACATGTTTCCTAATCAAAAGTGTAACCAGAAAAGAAGATTTCTGCCTTAATGCATGAGAAAAAAAAATCATTTTGAGAAAATTGTATCTACAGATGCAAATAAAGTGTAATAAAATAAACACCTAAATGTGTTTTTATTGTTTTCTTTCCCACTAGTCTTATAGAAGACACAAGTTATGGAAGCAAAATAGACCAAAATCTCAGTGGTGTTGCTTGTAGCGTTTTGTGTTTTTACCATTACTTAAAGCAACCCAGGCTCATTAGAAATATGTGGTTGTGGCAACGTTTCTGCAACACAGATATTACGTACTTTACTGCACTTTTCGTGGAAGATTCAAAGTGAAATGTCCAATGAGTGGCACTAAAATGAGCATTCAATATGTGACCGTGACACTTTTTTTCCCCGTGGGCCACGTATTGCTGCGTTGCGTCAGGTACTTTGCGGCAGAATTCAAATTCAAAAGACTATTTAGCAGTCATAATCAAAAGAGCCCAACTCAGTGTTATGCAAAGAAGTATGGGTAATTGCTAATATATGATTAAAATGAGCCCAAATGTGCTAGCATCATGCTAACAATGTCTATATCATGCTATAGCATCGCCTAGCTAAGTGCTAAAACATGCTAATAGCATGCTAACATCATGTTAATGACACGTTAACCATATTAGCATAATGGTAAACATATTAGCAAACATCATGCTAACAACATGCTAATTGTGCTAACTCATGTGTCATGTTGGAAATACACTCTACACCAAAACTCAACCCTAAACTTACTCGATAGTGTTAACGAATGCAAAAGAGATTTAAAAATGGGTTTGAGCTGTTTTGTTGAACCGTAGTTTCACGGGATTCGTACCAACTGCTTCACCTAACAAGTGCAACAGTGCAGCCCGAACAAAACCCCCAAAATTGCCATTACAGAATGAATTGTACTCAAGTGCATCTCACAAAGATTATTGGATTATTGTCTGGACTATTTTTCACCACACAATTAAAAATATTTTACAAAAAGACAATGAAGCCCATTCAACAAAAATCAAGATTTTTTTAAAGATTTATTTTGATAACTGTAAGAAATCTATTACTCTTATGTGAATGAGAATTTTTCAGACAGTTCTCAACAGCTTTTGTGAGACTCATCCATTTTCACTGTCAAGTGTGTACCTGAAATGTACATTTATGTACTGGTAGGTTTCCTTAAAAAAAAGAATAAAAAAGGGTAGTACTTACCGTAAAGAATACTAATTAGTGAGGCTGGCATTACTAGGAATCCCACCAGCATGTCTGCTACAGCCAGTGAGCACAGGAAGTAGTTGGTGGCATTGTGCAGTTTGCTCTCAGTGGACACAGCCATAATTACCAGTATATTCCCCGCAACAGTAAAAAATATAATGGCCAGAATGAACAGGGCTGGCCAGTTCTTCCCCATGGGTTGTGTGTCCTCTAATTCTGGGAGGTTGGATTTGAAATAGCTGTGGTTGAGGTCCAAAGAGACATTCCAGGGAAGAGTAACATTCAATAAAGCCATTGTGGTAGAAGTAAAACTGAAGTCTGATAGGGCTCTCAGCAACTGTCAGTGTTGATTCTGTGCGATCAGTCTCAGGTGTCAACTGACTTCAGGCCGTCTTTGTTAGAACTGCTTACTCCTGTGGTTGTGCGTCCTACACCTAAAACAGACGGAAATACTGTTTAGACAGACAGACAGATAGATAGATAGATAGATAGATAGATAATGTTTTAGGTTTATTTCATTCTTGTGAAAAGGCTGGCTGGTTGCAAACATCCTATTCTTTTGAAGCAATTATTAACACATATTGACACATGCAAATATCTGTTTAAGCTCAGAGTGAAATGTCTTATTTCTTTAGGAAAAAGTTTAGACATTAAGATGAGTTGAATAGTTCAGCTCTAGCTTCTACTGTACTGTATCTGATAGCAGATCTGATTATATTATCTAGAAGACATCTTCATACTTATGCAATTCGTAAAATATAGCAAGACCAGACTATACTGAGCTGTACTGCTTGCGTCAGGCTTGTGAACAAATGATGGATCATAACTTCATCACTTGACCTATTTTGTTAAATCTTGCCAAATTAGACCAAAAACTGATCTACAATGAAAAATCTGGGTCCTGAAGCAAAACCAGTTGGTCACTGGACTAAAAATGTCTCAGTCTGATGACAAATTCTGAACCCCAGTCTTTATTTCAATGCTTCAGTACAGAATGAGCACTGTATTATTATTATTATTATTATTATTATTATCATTATTATTATTATGAAGACAGCTCATGAGATGCACGCATATTGTTGTATCACACGTTGAATCACGTTACATTGTGTTTGAATGTTGCACTTTAGTCTGTACTGTTATACATACTTGTTATCTTGTCTCAATTTAGATCCAGCCTGGCATAACTCATCTTGAACACTGTATTCTGTATAAACAGATACAGACCTTAGTCAATTCATATTGAATTTTACATGTGAGGGATAAACTTACAGTCTTTACAATGACATGACCTGAATAAAGTCTCATAAATTTTAAATCTCATAACTGTCTAGTTAGTTTTTTGGAAAGATGTTTCATCAGCTAAACAACTGCACAATCCTGTACTCCTGTCCCTCACAACCTTGTCGAATGAAATATAATATAAATATTATATTAAATATAATTTTAATATGATGCTATTAAGACTAAGACCCTGACAAAGGTCTATGAGATTTGAAAGCTGCGAGTGGGGGCAGGATTTTCGTTAAATAATGATTTAAATTTCGATCTGTTCCTCACACAATTTATGGTATTTACATTACCTTTTTGGAGCAGCTGTACATACATTACATACTTCACTCTAAATGAAAGAGTGACATTACCATTATCCTTTTTTATGTTTTCTATGGAAGAAAGAAGGTCATATGGGTGTGGAACAACTTGAGGGTGAGTAAATAATAAAAACACTCTCATTTTTAAGTAAACTATACCTGTGCGTTTGATTATTTTCTTCACACTTGAATGATGAGGAGTGTAAACAGACGTGACTTGATTTGCATGGCTTACAGTAATTTGCCTGTTATCACCAAGAAACTGCTGCCTTGACTTGTAGTCGAATATATTTCTTGATCTTTCACCTTTTGCCTGTGGCAAAAGATGACTGAGTGATTGTCAAATTCCGTGCTTATTATTTGAAATTAGGATGTGATTCACAATTGCCCAACTGATCATAGAACAGATTTAACAGAAAAAACTCTTCATTTCCAAAGGTTCTGCAGAATAATGTAACCAGAAAAGAAAAGAAAAAAAGAAAACTACTGCAACAAAGGAATGGGGATGAGCACTTGAGCAAAACTGAATGACAGAAAGCAAATACTTGTCACAATATCACAATGCCTGTTTGAACTGCTATTCTCTCGACATTCAAGCACTGTGCCAAGACTGCCAGTAGGGCAAGGAACTAGTTCAGCAGTATCGGTTCAGCCCACAAAGAGTAAACATCAGTGCAAAGCAACAATTGTGCACTGCACTCTCAAGGAAAGTTCATTAAACAAATATTTGAAAACAAATATTTTTTGAGTTATCTTGATATTTTCTGGCTAAATGTGAAGGTGGAAGTATGTTGTTTAAGGAACTTGTGAGTAGGGCAGCTTTTCTGAAACTTTTGTCTACAGACATGTAAAATAAATTCTAAATGAACAGTGCCATGGAAACTTTGTTTTTGTACAGTGGCAGGAAAAAGTATGCAAATTGTTTGAAAATATATGGATTTTTGCATTGATTACTTATAAAATGTGGTCTGATCTTCATCCAAGTCAGTTACAGACAAACACAATCTGACTTAACCAAGAGTGATCGGTGCATGAAGCAAGTGTAAAGTATTGGATGGAGCATCATGGTTTAACGCTGCTTTGCTGCTGCTTCAGGGTCTGGACACTTTGCAATCACTGAATTTAAATGTGCATCAAGATATTCATGACTTCAAGCTCTCGACAGGCTTGCTGGTGCAATAAGACAATAACCCCAAGCACACAAGAAAATCAAATAAAATATGGCTGGAAAAGTCCCGACCTTAAGTTATATGAGATGCATAAACTACAGTGGGCTGTTCCATCAAGACAACCCTGAAACATTGATAAACTGAAAGTTTGTGGGGAGAGATGGTCAAAAGTCTTATAATCAGCTGCATGTTTAGTGGATGCATTGCTGCAAAAGGAGGATCTACAGGTTACTAAATTCAGGGGTTCACTCCAAATGATTACTCGATATATGTAACAAAGATGTGAAAAGTACAATTATTTTTGTGTTATTAGTTTAGTGTTTGTCTATAATTGTGAGTTAAATTAAGATCAGACCAGATTTTTATGAGTAATCAATGCAGAAACTCAGATATTTTCAAAGCGTTCACAAACTTATAGCCTATTACATACATTATGTACTGTACAATACTGTACTGTATTAAGTGAGTCATGTTCACTGCTGGCTGCCAATATTCCTCTTTTGTGATAACGTTTTATGATCATACCAAACCTGTTACAAAAAAAGGGCATGCTAGGACATCAAAAGCCGGAAGTTAAGGCATTTCTTAAGACAAATTCCAAGATGTTTGTAGAAATATACTTAAGTACATTTCTTGCAAAATTCTTAATAAGTTCTCAAAGATTTTCTTAAGAAGATAATTACAGGCCTCAAGAATACCACGATACCACAAACACGCTTTATCACTTATAAAACAATGAGCCACTAACAACCTGTCAAAAACACAGAACATGGGAAACACAGGCCTGACACAACTGGTAACATTACACAGTGTTTCCTTCTGTAAAATGCCTTTACCAAACAAGAATAACTCTCTACTGTTAGAATTCACAGTAGAAAATGTTTCAAGGTCCAAATTTACATTACAGCATTATTCTGCCAATGTTTCAGTTTTCCATTTTGTGTAGATGAAATTGAAAGACAAACACCTGTGCTGGTGTTCAGCTACTGCACATGTAATTGTTTTGATAGTATTTAATTTTTTAGCATTGAAATATATTTCAGTATGGTTTTACTGTAGAATTGTAGCAAACTGCTCTCTTATTCAGTTTTGTATTATGTTAGATTTTGAACTTGGGTTAAGCAGTTTTGATGTAAATATGCAAACTGGCCTGCAGAGTTATGGCAGTGGTTGCGTCTGAGTGAGAAAACAATTCATGCAATTTGAAAGATGTAGTCATTGAATGCATTTTATGCATTTTGTCATAAATGATCCACATAGACTGGTGTTGTGCTCACTGTGTGAAGAGTGTTGAAAAAAAAAATGTAACAAATAACTGTAAATGCTTATTTTTAAAGAGTCTGTTTCAGGATGGAGAGGTCTGAATAACCCAATACATTTATAAAATATTTTACATTTAAGGATTTAAGACAAGGTGGAGGTTAATGATTTTTTAAAAGATTCTTTTTAAGAACGTGAATTCTTAAGGTTTGTCCTAAGAATAATTTTAGGGGGGGGGGGACTTTAAGAAGTATTTTTTAGGAATACAAAAACATTGTTTCATAAGTACGAAAAGAAGAATTTTTGCTTTGTGAACCCGGTCCCAGGACAACTTCAAGAATACAGTATTGTCTTGCACAGTTTTTGTACAGCTGTCATTGCCAGTGGGTGATATTGAGGGGTCAGATTTCCCATCATATGTAACTAATTTGGAAAAGATGCTACTACTTTAGCTGTCCTGAATCTAACTGCCCGTGTAACAATCAGAAAACACATTTTCAATATTTTGCAATTCATAGCCACTGCAATTGGTTAATATGTTGTACAGTTTGCAGAAGGTATAAGAGCTGGTACACTGTAAAAAAAAAATTCCGTAAAATTTACGGTAAAAAAACGGCAGCTGTGGTTGGCAGAATTTTACCATAAATATACGGTAGCAACATTTTAGGGTTTGCGGATTTAACTTAATTTTACAATGAAAAGATGTATTTCTTTAACTGATGTAATGTTAACATACCAACTTATTGAAGTTCTGAAATCTGTTTTCTACCTACCTAACCATCAAAATCAGGTGGTGATGAGAAAGTCTCATGATGAACCAAAGCTCACCACAAGCAGCTTTTCCATAAGTTGAGAAGGCCAATACTAATATATATATATATATATATATATATATATATATATAGTGGTGGGAGGAACAAACGA